>VUQH01036537.1:12878-23242 GCA_015106775.1 Etroplus canarensis | reverse complement strand
CAGTTTAAATTAAAAAAAAAAAAAAAAAGAGAAAACTGGACAAGTGGAGGAAAAAATCAGAAGTGGCAGGTATAAAAACTATTTACAGCAGATGAACAGCATCTGAAAGCCATGTCCTTAAGAAATGGGGAAAAAAAAAGCCAACAAAGACCTGACACAGGACCTGAGAGATGCATCTGGCCCTTTAGTCGAGCCATCTACTGTTCGCCAAAGCCTTATCAGAAATGGTCTCAGTGGAAGGGTGGCTATCAAGAAGCCATTCTTAAGAAAGGAAAATGGTGAGAGAAGGCTGAGGTATGCCAAATTATACAAGAACTAGGCTGAAAATCAGTGGCAACAGGTCTTATGGAGTGTTAAATCCACAGTTAAACTTTTTGGTCAAATTGTTGTCAATATGGTCAGGAAAGAGGTACAACAGTGAGTGTCCTCCACCCAACTGTAAAACATGGTGGAGGCTCTGTCATGTTCTGGGGCTGCATTTCAGCTAGTGGTGTTGGGGATCTTGTAAAAACACAGATAAGTACAATCAGATGCTGATCCACCATGCAATACCATCTGGAAAGAGTCTGATTGGAAATGCCTTCATTTTTCTACATGACAATGATGCCAAACACACTGCCAATGCAGTAAAAGCCTTCCTGGATTGAAAAAACACCCACAAATCAGTCATGGATTGGCCTCCCCAGAGCCCAGACCTGAACATTATTGAAGCGGTGTGGGATCACCTTGACAGAGAACAGAACAAAAGGCAGCGAAACATCCAAAGAAGAGCTTTGGAATGTCTTTCAAGAAGCCTGGGGAACTAATCCTGAAGACTACTTAAAGAAATGACAAGAAAGCTTGGCTAAGAGAGTTCAGGCTGTGTTGAAGAATAAAGGTGGTCGCATCAATTTCAAGCTCGTTAGAATTGTACAAACTCTGTTTTTGCCTTATGTGCTGTATTTCAATTCATGGTTGCACATCTTTCAATAAAACGTTGCACCCATTTCCCATTTTCACCGCAAAACAAAGAAATGAGGCATGGCTTGAGACTTTTGCACAGCACTATAGAATGAGATGGCATAAAAGCTCCTGCAGGTGTGATGTGTAGGTTAGGTGGCCCAGTAGTTTTGTCTGTATAGCGTATAAGCTGCTTCCACATGAATACATCTGTATTAATAACACAGGAAAACAGCACAGCAGTCTACTGAGACAAGTGTCTGATTTAAAAGATAATTTAAGGCCATTTTGCTGACATTTAAAAACTAAAACTTACTTCTAAAAGAGCATTTTTATGTTGCAGTGAGTATACTTCCTCCACCACTTACCAAAATCCCCCCTGACACTATATAAACAGCAGTGGAATGCATTTATCTAATGCTATGTCCCTTGCATCATCTTCTTCTGGAGAGTCGACTCACTCTAGCTTGCAGAGATCATCAGTAAGCAATTCAGTTTAAACGGCAGTTGGCTTTATATTCATGTGAAGCTTGCAGGCCATTAAATGACAGAACTGTCGGGCATTTGCTCCCAAGAGTTTGTCCTGAACTCGATGCAGTTTTATCAGGTTCCTCGTGTCGCCTGGGAGACAGCACTGCTTTACAGGCTGAACTCAGGGAACACAGACAGATTAAATGACAGGCTGGAGCATGACTGGCTGGAGCCTTACACCTCTGCCAGGTGTGCACTGATGTGAGCAGTTTCTTCTGCGCCCACGTTTAGGTGTGTGTCCCCACAACAGGAGCAAGTGTGTGCCCCCTCTGGTTTGCATTAACATCGAGTAACAAAACCGTCCTCTCTATTTTGGAACTGGACTCTAAATTACCTCGCCTCTATCCAACTGTGAAGGTCAGCACACACACATGCGCACGATGGAAAAAAAAACCAAAACAAAAACGCACAAACACATACAGCCCTGTGGCCATAAATCAAGAGAAGTTTTCTTCAAGATGTGTGAGGGGGTAAAAGAGTGAAACAGAAAAAGAAGAACCATGTAGAGACAAATACCGGAGATAATGAGAGGAAAACCTGCAGCGACACACAAACATGAAAGCGCACCCACACACACACTCTTTAACTGCATATTGGCAGACTTGGACTCAGCATGAGGTGAGGATCAATGGAGGCAGAAAGGAGGAAAAACCAGGGGGGTGTACGAGAGAGGAGAGAGCAAAAAGTTACACACACACACACACACACACACACACACACACACACACACTAAGGTACCTGCAGCTTAGAGACTCGGGGTAAATAATTACGGATCTTTGTAGCCCTTTAGGGGGCGCCATGAGACACATCTGTTTAACACTACAATCAGTGCCTGCTCAACAAAACTGAAAACAACTGATACAAACATAAAATTAAACACAAGCACAACATTTCAGTAGCAATGAGCTAAACTCAAAGCTGAGCTTGAAACATTTTCTGACTCCCAATCACGTTAATATACTCACAAATTAACCACTAACGATGCACTAATTGTCTAATTATCATTAATGATACACTCCCTGATTTTTCTATAGCTTTCGGCGGCATAAACATAAACAGAGTGCGGAGAGGAGGAGGGCGGTTTGAGGCTTTCTGGAGGCTGCTAATGGACACAGCAGAAGAATCTCAGAGTGTTTTTTTTTTAAGTGGGTTTAATTTGTGTACGTTAGCACGGAGGCAGAAAACAACAGCCTTATTGTTCAAACACAGTGATGCTTTCTGTTTCCATCTGCTCAGCTGATTCCTTCTTGTTTAGTGCTGATTTTAGATCGCACTTATTTGTATCTCAGTGCTGGAATTCTCATAACCTTTTTAAAGGCCTTTGATTGTAAAGTACTGATGTTATTGAGTAAATAAGTTAATTATAAAATTAAACACAAAGGGTATGTGGCTGGATATGGATGGCAATATATGACCAGGAGGAGGATTTGGTTTTATTTTTGCTTCTGTGTTTTGCTTCACTGTTGATCTAAACTCTGCAAAAGACAAGTAATCCCAAACCCTAAGCATAGAATGTGTCAAACTCTTGGCAATCCGGGGACAAGAAAACCCCCAAAACTGATTAACACAAACTAAAAACAACTTACATTTTTCCAAAAATGTCTTTTCTTTTAAACACTGGGTTAAAGTCACTTGCATTACTTCACAGACTGAAAAAAGTACCTTCAGCAGCTCCCATGTATTCTCCCCAAGGGGTCACCACAACAGATTAATCCACATTGGTAATTTGGCCGGCTTTTTTATCCCGAGAGGGGCTTGTGTCTCCACCCGGAATGGAATCAGGGACTTTTCGCTTGTAAGGCGAATGTGTAAACCACTACACTACAGGGACAGTCACTACTTTACAGACTAATAAAGGAAACCCTAGTATATACACTGACTGGCCACTTCATTAGGTACACCTTGCTCGTCCTGGGTTGGACCATCATTTGCCTTCAGAAGTGTCTCAAATCTTCGTGGCATAGATTCAACAAGATCCTGGAAACATTCCGCTCCATATTGACATGACAGCATCACACAGTTACTGCAGGTTTGTTGGCAGAATGCCCATGATGAGAATCTCACATTCCACCACATCCCAAAGGTGCTCTAATGGATTGAGATCTGGTGAATGTGGAGAAGAAACCGGTCTGAGATGATATGACCTTTGTGACATGGTGTGTTATCCTGCTGGAAGCAGCCATCAGAAGAAGGAATGGATATGGTCAGCCTCAATACCCAGGTAGGCTGTGGTGATTAAACGATGCTCAAGGGGCCCAAAGTGTACCAAGAAAATACCCCCCACACAATTACACCACCACCACCAGCCTGAATGGTTGATAGAAGGCACGATGGATCCATGTTTTCATGTTGTTGACACCAGATTCTAAGCCAACCATATAAATGCTGCAGCAGAAATTGAGACTCACCAGACCAGGCAACGTTTTTCTTCTATTGTCCACTTTTGGTGAGCACAAGTAGTCTAGCCTCAGTTTCTGATTTTTAGTTGACAGGAGTAAACCCCAGAGTGTGCTGTAGCTCATGTGCATCAAGGCCGTTGTGCATTCAGAGGTGCTCTTCTGCACATCAGGGTTGTAACAAGTGGCTATTTGAGATACTGCTGCCTTCCTATCTGTTCAAACCAGTCTGGCCATGCTCCTCTGACCTCTGGCATCAAAGTATTTTCACCCTGAGAACTGCTGATCACTGGATATTTTTCCTTTTTTGTGTCATTCTCTCTAAACTCTAGAGATGGCTGTGCCAGAAAAACCCAGCAGATCGGCAGGTTCTGAAATACCCAGAACAACCACCATTTTGTGTTCAAAGTCACTTAAATCTCCCTCTTCCACATTCTGATGACTGATTTAACTTCAGCAGGTCATTTTGACCATGTCCACATGCCCAAATGCACTGAGTTGTAGCCATGTGATTGACTAATTAGATATTAAGTGTTCCTAATGAAGTGGCCAGTGAGTTTATGTAAAATATTATGATGCTCATTTCAAGCTATATATTTTTTTATTCTTGGACTCCAGTAGAGTAGCTTTGCATGATTCACAGTTCAAAATGTTCCTTAGAAATGTTGCGCTGTGCAATGCTGCCGCCCCCTCCATGAGGCCAAGAAAAGACGTGAAGCAGAATGAATGAGAAGTTAGCAAAAGGGAACAGCAATGTGTAGAGAATCTGAGCGCCCTTACACGAGACAACTTAAAAATGTAACTGCTGATGCTGATGTGGATCTGCTGTGTTTAAACTACACAGGTCATCTAAGACACATGTTCTTGCCGTGTCCTTTCACACACGCTATAAACGCAACCATTCCGGTAAGAAATATCACCACATTTAAAAAAAATAAGGCTTAGCAGTCAGAAATGCTGCTCAGCCCGCTCTCTACTCACTTCCTCTTCCTGCTGAAGAGCTGATCCACTTTAACTCTTCCTTTATTAAGGCTTTCAGCATCTCTGAAGTCAAATTTAATTAAAGATAATCCTAAAAGCTGGCAATAGAGCGATGCCAAAAATGACAACAAAGCCAATGCAAACTGAGTTACACTGCAAACCTTCACTTCGCCTCGATTATTTAAATGGAAAACAATTATCTTTATTTGTAGAGCTTTTTCCTAAACCCACGTTACAAAGTTGGTTAAAACCCACAAAAGCAGTGTTCCATTCAGTTTGCCTGTGGGATTAACTAACTGTTGCAAGTTTAAAACATATCTGCGTGTTAGTAAGTTACAGCAAAAGCGAAACCACAGCAGTGATTTAATGATGATCTGCGTCTGTTTGTTTTTGTGAACCATCTGATAGGGGAAAATGCTGTGCTGTCAGACTTTCTCTTCATAAAGGCTGCTCCTGTGTATCCTCCGCTAAAGGAGATAAATAAAGGAAGCACTGAAGCACCTTTGCTTAGTACTTAAAGAATTCACTCATCTCTTATTGTGGCAATCATGCAAATACAACCCCAGTTCCTAAAAGGTTGAGACACCGTGTTTCTCATTATATGGGGGTGCATTAGTGCCTGTCATGTGAATAATTTCCCCAAATAAATAAGGTGGGCAAAATCTGATGTTAAGAAAAAAAATCTGTAGGAAGTTTCAGCAAGTAGAATAGAATAGAGCAAAGAGAACAGAAGTAATTTTACAGTGCTGAGCTGCAGAGTTTTATGGCTACAGGTAGGAATGATTTCCTGTGGCGTTCTGTGCAGCAATGTGGTTGAGTCTGTTGCTAAACATGCTCCTGTGTCTGTCCAGCACAGAATGGAGAAGGTGTGAAGGATTGTCCAATATTGTCCTTAGCTTGGCCAGCATCATCCTCTCTGACATCCCTGTAAGAGAGTCCAGCTTTACACCCACTATTTTACTGGCCTTATTGATCCGTTTGTTGAGTCTGTTGGTGTCCACTACGCTGCCCCAGCACACTACAGCACAGAGGATCATAAATACTAGCTCATCTTGAATTTGATGGCAGGAGCACATCTCAAAAAAGTTGGGACAGGACCATGTTTACCACTGTGTAGCATCCCCTCTTCTTTTAACAGTCCTTAAATGTCTGGGAACTGAGGAGACCAGACCTTTGGGAGAGGAACATTGTCCCATTCTTGTCTGATAGAGGATTCCAGTTGCTCAACACTCCTGGTTCTTCTTTGTGGTATTTTGTGTTTCATGATGTGCCAAATGTTTTCAGTTGCTGAAAGGTCAGGACTGCAGGCAGGCCAGTCCAGCACCTGGACTATTATACAACAAAGTCATGCTGTTGTAATACCTGCAGTATTCAGTCTTGCTGAAATAAGCAAGGCCTCCCCTGAAAAAGATGTCGTCTGGAGGGGAGCATATGTTGCTCTACAACTTGTATGGAACCTCCAGCACTGATGGTGCCCTTCCAGATGTGCAGGTTCCCAGTACTATGAGCACAAATGCACCCCCATACCACCAGAGCTGCATGCTTTTGAACTGAGTGCTGTTAACAAGCTGGATGGTCCCTCTCCTCTTCAGTCCAGAGGATGTGGCATCTATGATTTCCAAAAAGACTCCGACCTCCTCTGACCACAGAACAGTTTTCCACTTTTCCTCATTTTAAATGCGCTTTGGCTCAGAGAAGAGGGTGGCGTTTCTGGATCATGTTCACATGTGGCTTCTTTGCATGATAGAGCTTTAACCTGCATTTGTGGATGGCACGGCCAACTGTGTTCACAGACAACGAGTTGTGGAAGTGTTCCTGAGCCCCTGCAGTGATTTCCATGACACAATCATGACTGTTTATAATGCAGTGCTGCCTGAGGGCCTGAAGATCACAGGCACAGAGGTGTTTCCAGATTCTCAGAATTAAATCTTTTGATGATGTTATGTGTTGTAGATTATGGAATATTCAGAGTCTTCGCAATTTTACGCTTAGCAGCATTATTCTGAAATTGCTCCACAATTTGTAGACACAGTCTGTGGTAGATTGCTGAGCCTCTGCCCATCTGTTGCCAATTAACTTATTTAGTTGCACCATGTTCCTCCAGCCATTTCTTTTTATTAAAATACAGTTTTTTTGCTTTTTGTTGCCCTTGTCCCAACTTTTTTGAGATGTGTTGCTTCCATAAAATTTAAGATGAGCTAGTACTTTTATGAAATAGCAAAATGTCTCACTTTTCTGTGTTCTTTTCTGAATAAAATATTGGTGTATGAGATTTGCAAATCATTGGATTGTGTTTTTATTTATAGTCTATGCAGTATCCTAACCTTTTTGGAACTGGGGTTGTACTTCCGGATCACAAACTGACTACAGTATTTGACTGCGACATGTAAATCCTTCTGCTTGGCTGCCCATTGCAGCAGGTGGATAGGGCTTCTTTGCTCACAATCAGAGATTTATAACCATGGATATCCGCTCTCAGTGACATCATAAAGTTCCAGGAGTAGAAAAAAAAACTCTCAGACTGAATGTTTAGAGCAGTCTGGAGTCTAAGTTTTAAGCTTACAGAAATTAATTGTAAATACACTGACCTCATTATCAGAAATCTTGGCCATGATCAATGTGAAAATCCACCATTAACAGCAAATATATGACAGTAAATAAATAAGCAAGTAAATCTGCACTGAAACCAGAATATTTGTGATGTTTTGGTTCAACATGCAGCAATATCTTTATTAAGAAAGGGTCCTTAAACTGACCTCATAACCTCTGAATCTAAACTTTGATGGCTGCTCCTGTGTGACATCCTCCTCTGTGTGCTTCATCAGCTCAGTCCCGATGGAAAACCTCCGGCCCTGGACACAGACATAGATACTATAATTACTGATAGAAAGGAAATAAAGCACAAAGATGTCAATGATAATATCTGGATGTTTCTGAAGCAGCAGTTCCAAATGAGCTCACCAAGAAGCTGTCCAGGTTTCTTCCCTGGAAGCTGATGGGGATCCGGTACCCCACGGGGATTAGCAGCGGCTCCGGAGACTCAAACTGAGGACAACTGTCAGGCTTTATCACAGAAAGAAAAGCAGGAGTAGAAATATTATGTCCACTCATTCAAATACTCATTTATTTACTCATATGGAACAAAAATACTATACGTGACGTAAATTATCCATCCTCCAATAAAAATCACCCTAAATGCAATCCATACTACCTAACGGAACACCTAAAACAATCACTGACATGAAAACTTAACAAAGCATCAACTTTCCTACAAAAATAAGTTTCTCTACATTCTTTAGGACATTTTTTGCCCCTGTTTTAAGTAACTTTGTGCATTTACTTATTTTATTTTCTTGAGACAATCATAATTATAGTCTCCTTAAGAACGAACCCAAGGATTAAATTCATTCTGCTTATTATTAACTCCATAAACCTATTTAGCTATAGGTTTATGAGCAGCTAAAATGCCCATCATGTTTCACCTTCAGAAGTCTTGATTTCTGAGAGATATAAGGATATTTAATTTTTATCAGCATAAAATTGGAAAATTAAACAATTTTCTTTTTCTATTTTAAAATTTTACTTTAACACTATAGAGTTGCGGCCACTGTTTTAATTTTACCAATACTATAGGCCACTTTCACTAAAAAAAGACTGATGATAACTGATGATATCTTTTCAGTATCATATCTTTATGGGTGTGCAGTATATAAAGTATGAATACATCACCACAGTGGATTTTAAATCAAACAGTCAAATTGTGATCGAACTGCAGATTTTCTGCTATAATTTGAAGGGTTTGACAAAACAATTAAAGCCATTTTCATGGCCCCTTTTCTTCAGACGCTCAAAAATAATGGGACAACTGAACATAATTTTAAATATGAGGCTTTATATAATACTTAGACTAAAATCCTCTGCAGTCAGTGACTACCTGAAGTCTAGAGCCCATGGATGGGCTCACCAAATGCTGTGTTTCCTCCCTTGAGATGTTCTGCCAGGCCTTTACTTCAGCTGCCTTGAGTTGCTGCTTGTTTGTGGGTCTCTTCTGCCTTCAATTTTGTTGTCAGTTATTGAAAAGCTGTTCTGTTGGGTTGAGATCAGGTGGCTGACTTGGCCATTGAATAAAATCCCATTTCTTTGCCTTAAGAATATCTTGGGTTGCTTTTGCATTATACTTTGGGTCATCATCTATTTGTACTGTGAAGCACCATCCAGTCCGTTTTGTGGCATTTGGCTGAATCTGAACATAGAGTACATCCTTGTATCCTTCAGAATTTATCCAGCTGCTTCTGTCAGCAGTAACAACATCAACAAACACTAGTTACCCGGTTTTATCGGCAGCCATGCCATAACATAGTCTCCACCATGTTTGACAGATGATGTGTCATGCTTTATATCATGGGCTATTTCTTTCCTTCTCCATAGTCTTCTTTTACCATCATTAAGGTATAAGTTAATTTTGGTTTCATCAGCCCAGTGATTTTTTTTCCAAAACTGGGCAGGCTCTTTTAAGCCCTTTCTGATGAAATCTAATCTGGCCTTCCTGTTCTTGAGTGTAGCCAGTTGTTTTCACCCTGAAGGCATCACTTGACTGCAGACTTTGACAATGATGCACGTACCTCCTCGAGAGTGTTCTGTACTTGGTTAGATGTTTTGAAGGGTTTTTTCTTAACCAAGGGAAGAATTCAGCAAACATCCACTATTTGTCTTCTGTGGTCATCCAAGCTTTTTAGTGTTGCTGAACTGGCCAGTGCATGCTCTTATTTTTTAGGAAATCTTCCAGATTGTTGTTCTGGCCATGCCTAACGTTTTTTGCATTCTTTCTGATACGTTTGTTTTGGTTTGTCACCTTAATAAAGGCCTCCTTCACTTTTATCCACATCTCTTTGTACCTCATATTGTTAGTTTCAGTGACCAGATACCAAATGCATGATCAACGCTTGGAATCAACTCCCAGACACTTTTTATCTGCTTAGTTTATCATGGAATAATGAAGGAACAGGCCTCACCAGACCATGAAACTGCTTGGCACCCCACTGTCCCATTACTTTTGAACCTCTGAAAATGAGGGACCGTGTATAAAAATGGCTGTCGTTCCTGAACAATTAAAGCCATTTTTGGTCAGACCCCTTGAATTAAAGCTCAAAGTCTGCACTCATCAAATTTTGACTTTGATTTAAAATCCACCGTGGTGGGGTACAGAGGCAATGAATGAATGAAAAATTTTACTGTCCCAAAACTTAAGGACCTGACTGTATGTTTTCAGTTGGTTATGTCTGGAGTGATTCCTGAGGGTTGACACACACACACACACACACACACACAAAAAGAAGCAGATATTTTACACCGACCTGTTTTGATTTGATTATGTAATCTCCATTCGCATCCTCATCACTGTCACTGCAGCTGTGAGTCTGAGTGTTCCACTGACAGCCCCATTTACTGGTCACACACGCTATACACCTGAAAACATAGTAGGTGTGTGTGACACAAGTGCAAACATGCTTTTAAAAA
>VUQH01036536.1:32573-67483 GCA_015106775.1 Etroplus canarensis | reverse complement strand
GTCACCTCTCCGCAACTGTCCATCCACCTCCCGGCCCGCCGCCCCAAATGCTGCTGAGTCAGCTCTCGGCCCGCGCCTCACGGACACCAGAGCGGCCCAAGCTTTCCATCCCTGTTCCTGTTCGGTTTACAGTGTCTGACCAGTGGACGCCGCTCCCTGCGGCTGCTTTCCAAAGGTGTTCCATCACTCTGCGGCGAAACCTGAGGCAGGAGAGAAAAAAACAAGTGCACTCAAGAGGTGGAAGGAGGTTGAAGGAGACAAAAAGAAAAGCTTGATATCAACAAGGGAGTGGATGAGGGAGGGAGGCATTTTACACCACATTTTTCTCTCACCGTTGTCTACCTTGGTTCAAGGAAAGACCGGCGGGCTCCCTTGTGGCCGCCGCCACGATCAATACTACACAAGAGTTGAATTAGACCTCAAGTGGAGCGCACATCTACCTTGGCGGAGGCAGAGGCCGACCTGAAATCCCTTGAACATTTACTTCTTTCCACCGAGTTAACCAATAACTGGATGAAATGAGAGGGAAAAGAGCAGCTGTCTTTCCTGTTTCTTATCTCTGCTTTTTCTCTCCCCCGCCCCACCCTCTCCCTCGCCGTCTCTGTCTCTTCTACTCGTCCTCGCCTCTCGCCGTCGCTCTCGGCGCTCAAACTCTCAGTATCTGTTTTGCCTTAAAAGAGTCACTTGAGCAGAAGTGAAATGCACAATTAGCAGATATCCAGAAGAAATGGGACACACACATACGCACACGAGTGCATGTGCGAGGAATGCATGCATGTGTAAGCATTCCAACTACATCTTTTCATATAGCCTTAATTTAATCATGTACTCTCATTGACATGGACTCACGCTTTAGCAGCACCCAGGGACAAATGTTTTGCAAAGCAAGAAAAAGTGAAATCTTGAATCACTGTCATTATATTTCCACTGCTGTAGTTTCTGCACCGATCATCTGTCAGTGAGACAGTGTGACGCTGACTTCTTCTTTGATGGTCGTTGCAGCATGGCGGATATTTAAGGATTTTATTTTTAAGATTTTAATGCGTAAAGATCCATGAGTACAAAGATTTTTTTTTAAAATGTTATTCTTATAAGAATTTTCTTGCTCAGTGTTTTACATGTTAGATATTTTGAAAATTTTTAAATGAATTTATTTTTCAAATAATAACAATTATAAATATGTATTTAATAAATACCTTATGTTCAATAAATGTATACTTGGTTAAATAATTCAAATGCATGGAGCATTCTAATGCAAGTAATTGGTTAAAGCTAAAAATAATTGAAATTGGTGTAAATCTTTGACATACATTACATATAAAAAATGTTACATTTATTTTTTAAATTATTTTTCAAAAATGAATTTAACTTAAATATGTTTTTAAAAAACACACAATAAATGTATTGAATAAATATTTATTACATGGTCATACACTGTATAAAATTTATTTATTCTAAATTTATTTATTTATTTATTTATTTAATTATAATATAATTAATATAAAATACATTTTATTAAATCAATGATGTCAAAAAAAATATTTTATGAATGAATTTCTTTTTACATGAAGTCATTACAGTTTGTTACACCTGGAGTCCCCTGTAGCGTAGTGGTTTACACAGTCGCCTTACGAGTGAAAGGTCCCTGGTTCAATTCCAAGTGGGGACGCAAACCCCTCTCACTATGGAGAGTTGTGTCAGGAAGGGCATCCAATGTAAAACATCTGCCAAATTACCAGTGCAGATTAATTTGCTGTGGCAACTGCATGGTGGAGAAACAGGGAGCATTACATGTAATTTCTACACAAACAATAGGGTGTAATGTTAAATTTATACAAATATTTACATGTAATGCCTACATAAATATATTATATTTAATAGATAAAACATGTTATTTAAGTCACATTTATTTAATTAGACATTTTGTCAAGCTCTCACATGCATTAAAAACAAAGAATAAGTCAGCTATAATTTTTTAATTGTATCTATTTTTCATAAATTAACTTAAATATTTATTCATGTAACCTCACTGTTTAATGAGTAAAAATTAAATGATTTTTTAAGAAATAATAATGTATTGCATACAAATATATATGATTTTTTTTAAAAATATAATAGTAAATAAAATTTTGGATCACTATTTATTCATTAACTGATTTATTCATACATACATGCCTGGGGTTAATTTATTTGTGCTAAATGCACATAAAAAATATTGTTAATATAATTAGTTTAGGAGAAACCCAAACTACATATTAATTACAAATGACTCAGTGAATAACTGAACAGTGCAGTAAGCGGTAAACAGATACTGGCTGTTTTTTACCTTGTTGGCAGGAGGCGAGTGGCATCAGAGCTTAACTACTGCGCATCATCGTGATCATTTTCATCTTCTCCAGCTCTGCGTCCACCCGCCTGCACCTGCCTCCCCTGCTTTGCTGGTGGATCAGGTAGGTGCGTGTTCCCCTGCCAGATGCCTCCTGCTGAATTTGGGTCAGTAACACACTCGCGCAGTCCCTCTGCTGGATCAATAGGAGGCACTCAGTGCAGCTGACGCCCTCTCACACCTGATACTTCGCCCAAATGCCCAAACGCCCTACAACCACCTCCCCCTTCAACACACGACACACTCTCTAACCTGGCGAGGGACCAATTACACCTACCAGAGGGAATTACCCAGGGTCCCCCTCTTGTCTGGAGTGATATCTCCAAGGATTACAGGTACTTAGCTCCCATTATGTCTGCTCTATTACCTGCCCACCGCTTCTTAACACACACCGACCTCCTTTGTGTTTGCCTGTTTGCACAACAATCCCTCCCATCAGCTGGCTACCTTTCCACTCCTCAATGGGCACTTTGTGGCCTGAAAAAGGTCTGTGGATATCTATGTGTGTGTGTGTGTGTGTGTGTGTGTGTGTGTCTGTGTGTGTATGTGTGCAGAGGAGGGGGTGGCAAACACTTTTTCCCCCTGCAGGTACATGCTGTCTTACTTAAAGCATTTTCACAGTTACACTTTTTCCCCAGTCTCTCCAATGCTTTAGTTTTCTCTCTTCACACACACACACACACACACATATATCTTTTCATATCCATTTAGCAATGCACTTCTTTGTGTATTAAACACACACACACGTGGCTCATGCATTCCTTTATTGAGTACTCATGTCAGCACACCTGTATGCACACCCCCACTTTCTCCACAGATGCTTATACAAATTATCTCCTTGTTGCCAGACTCGCTTTACCCCGAGCAGGCACACACCTTATCCAAGCACACATACACACACACACACACACACACACACACTCGCTTCCAGACAAGAGGTAAGCTGATCTCTCTGACAGACAGACGACTGGCAGCTTGGAGAGCCGAGGGCGCTGAGAAGGTAATTACCCGTGACAGACGTACCTGTGTAGGTTTCACCTACTCCCCGCCTCACTCCAACCTGCACTTATCACAGTTACCATCTCACCGCCGCCGCTCAAGAGCTTTAATTGGAAGATTAAGGTGTTTTAGGCATCGATTTCATGTCGACTGTTTATTTTTTACCACCTTCCTGAGTGCGGCGATGCTCTCTCTCCACTGGAGGCGCTGTTCTTTGTGTGAAGTTGCACTCAATGCTGTTTAGGAGCGAATGTCCCTGAAACAAGATGAACATTTTAGAAAGGTAATGGATTAATTTATCTATATTCAAAGTCAGTGTTTGCTGAATGATTTTAGCAACAATGTTCCTTAATATTATTGGCGTTTTATTCAAGGGTGATGACCACACTCACCACTGAGGCTTGTGTCAAGAAGGGCAGCCGACGTAAAACCCTTTGCCGATGCTGATTCTGACTGTGCTTACGGTTTGTGGAGAATACAGGGTCAATCAAGGGTGATGACCATAACTCTATGCCAAGGCCATTCAGTTTTCAAAGGTTAGCTGGGCCAGACATTTTTATGGCATGACAGTAGGTAAAAGTCCAGTTATTAAGGGGAGGAGGTATACAGTGTAATAGCCACAGGAGGAGTGACTGGTCATAAATTAGAGATTGCCAAGTTATTACTGCAATTTCTTATTTACAAAAAGTGTACTAGATGAATGAATGAAAACTAAACAGAATCTGAGGAAGAAACAATATTTGTTTTCCAGTTTTGAAATAAAAAAATAAACATTTTGCTCATATCTGACCTTTAGGAACATCTGAAAATGCATAAAAACAGTACAGTGCACAGCAGTAGTGATGTTTCCCTTTTGAAATGAAATAATTTTGGTAATTTCTAATCCACGTGCACTTCAAACTGCATTTAACATAAGGAAAATGAACAATCAATCCTGCCAAAGCTGTCATAGCGAGTGATAATAATTTTTTTTGTTTTATGATTTTTTTGGTTCCGTAGGAGAGTTTTACCTTATAAGGTGTCAGAGTAATCCGAAGGCACTGGTGAAAAGTCGTGTCAGTGAGGGAGCAACATAAGCTGCTTTTTATTCAGTTCATATGTGAAAAGATTAAGTCGCATGTGTATGATGAACCAAACATACGCGGCTCGATGGCTGCTACTTTCTTGAACCGAGGAAACAGATATATGTTGAAATCAGTCCAAAACATCACAGGTCTGTTAGTGTGAAGCGCCTGTGCCAAGGCTACAGATGACTGTATGTCAACAAGTCTGAGTATGAACTTCCCCTTGCCAACGACAGGAACTGCCCTCCTGTTTGAGCAATGAAGGGGTCTCTGACAAAACCCATCACCTCTGTGGGCCAAGTAACCCACCAGAAAATGTCTTTTTCAACCTCGCTATCAAATCTGTCCTCACATCCCTGATTTGTGCTGGAGATGAGGCGCATATGCGGATTGTTGGAAAATGCAGTCTTTACATGTGTGGGTTAGAAACATCGTGCTGTTATATTGTATCATAGACTGGTGACACACTTTCATAACAACACGCCACATTATGAGTTGAATGTTGTTAGGTCACGTGGAGTCTTGAAGGCTCGCAAAATGCGCTTTTCTGCGCATTTCTGTGCACTCAGATATTGTGGCCCATGGGTCGCCATTTGAATAGACTTTCCCTACAGTGTCAGAGTGTTTTATTTTTCTTATTTTTCTTAATTTTTCTTACTGACATGCATCAAAAACTATTTAATAAACTATTTTTTGTTAAGTTATCTGTTATATGTAGATGCAACACTGGTTCATCCTTTGCGTTAGGTGCAACGTTCCCTCTAAGCTGTGCACTTGGATGCTGCATAGATTTGCTGTGCACGGTGGACGCCGGAGCAGTGCATGATTGTGCAAGCGCGCAGCTTAGAGGGAACTAAGTTAGGTGCCCTTTTTAATGCCTGAATGATACATACTGTGGGACAGACTTAAATGGCTTAACAAACAAAAAACACTCCTCTGAAAATGGACAGATGCAGGGATTGGACTGAAAATGACTGAAAAAGCAGCGAATGTCCAAAGAAACACTTTGAAAGACCTTCAGAAAGCCTGGAGAACTGCTGCTCAAGACCACATTAAAAATTGCAAGTCTGGCTCTTTGGAAGCAAAATATAAGGAAATGAGGGGTAGCTTTAATCTTTTGCACAGTGCTGTCCCCAGAAGACACCCAGAAGAGCTATAGCTAGAGATTAGGTGTGTCGTAACACCCCTACTATCTATACAGGAAGCATGAAATGAATTGCCTGGTGTGTAAAACAGTGAGTTGTGTTGCTAATATGCATTCAGGTTTTCACAGTTGGTAAATGCATTAGCTTAAAGTGGTAATGACATTAGCATGGGTTTTAATTAAAAAAACTGCTGGTGTTTTGGGATTCAGGTAAGAACTGTGAATATTAAAGTTTTCAAGTTGCCCAACATTTATGGAACCAGAAAAACCAAAACCAAAAAGACCATTAAAAACAGCACTGCCACCTGACAATCACGCAAATAAGTTTAGAAGACACTTTCGTCTCTGCATCCCTTCTGGAAAGATTTGTAGGACATTAAACCGAAAAGTATAAAACTTTCTCAACTAACAAACATAAAGCCGCAACTTTCCTGGAAGTCACACTTAGTGATATTTGCACGATGAAGCCTTGCGGAAAGCTTGAAAACATACACCTACTGTTTCCTGCACACATTTACATGCTGTTAATAATTTCTCTATTAGCCAGGTGTTAAGGGGTCCCTGAGGTCGCATTTCATCAGGAATCAACAACCTGTTATAAACACCAACTATCCTTCCTTTCTTTCCCCCACCGTCAGCCACAACCATCTGGCACCAGGCCACAAAAATAGACTCAAAAGCGTTGGTAACAATTAGTGGTTGCTGTACCCGGGGACCTCACAACAACCCACCTGATTTTCATACCCTGCATTTCGTTGCCCCTCTCCCCCACCCTCATCAGGACGCTATCAATAGCCAGACACCTGTTTCCTGCCAACGCTAGCTAGGCCCTCTATGGCTGCACCTGTATGTGCTTACACAAGAGCCTCAAGAGGAGTATTTATGTGGATGGGACTGCAGGGCTGATATCAGGCTCTGCTAATGCAATCACAGGAAGGACAGGGAACACTTGACGAGTGTGAAGCAAGCCAACGGTGGGGTGAATTAACTCGAATCAAGTCAGGATGTGGATTTTCAAAAGATGCTCGAATGGGAAAGTCTTTTGACCCCAGAATGAGTATTCAGGATGATTAAAATGATTGGTGTGCATGTAGACTAATCTCAGGGGAAAAGTAGTTCCAAATGAACAATGAAAAATCACTGAGTTTTTTTTTCTTCCTGTAGATATTTAACTGGCCAAATGCAGAGATTTTTGAATTATTTTTAGAATGTTTTCAAATGAAGCATCTTTTCCTGTTTTCACATTTAAAATTGATTGCCTGATCCAACAATAAACTCACATTTAAGAGTCATCTTAAGGTCACCTTAAGGTGACATAACCCGGGAAAACAAAGGTAAATGTCACATCAGTTCTATTATAGTCATACAGCTTGTTACTGTAAGTACTGATGTTTTCCGTTGGTCTGTGCCTTTATTTCAGCATTGTGGCCATAGCCATCTTGTTTTTTGGAGCCAGAAGTGACCATATTTGGATGAGAGGATGGGGAATCAAGCTATCAAATAATGCTAGCTACCTTTCTTGGTTCTGCAAAGAAAAAGCTGATGAAAGCACCTTAAACCTAGTAGAGGCTGGTTGCAAAAAGAAGCTGGGAGCAGCTGGGAGAGGCCGTGACTCAGGAGGTAGATCAGAAGGTCGGCAGTTTGATCCCCAGCTCCATCAGTCCACATGTTGAAGTATCCAGATTGCCTCCAGTGCATCCATGTGAATGTGTGTGACAGAAAGTGCTTAAGGGCATAAAATAAAGCACTGTGAACGTGTGAATATGGTATGTAATCTGAAAAATGCTTTGAGTGCTCAGTAAGAGTAGAAAAGTGCTGTGTCTGTACCAGATCATTTACCAGCCCTGATTGTACTGGAGGCTATGGGAAAGTGAGCCTACTGCTCACTTGATTTATTACTTCAGTAAACACTTTCGTGATGAGTTTATGATCTTAGTTGGTAACTTTAAGTCTTACTGAATGCAACATGATGTTCATTTCATAAATTACAGTCATCACTGGAGTCTAAATGGAGTAAAAAAGCTTTGGCTGAATAAATGGGTCAAATGAACAGATAGAGACAGCTGTAAATTTGTGCTAAGTAACACACAAATGAACTAACAGCCTCTCACTCACCTGAACTGAAGCACAGAGTTTGGGGCACAATTAACCGCATAGAAAGCCAGATTTTCTATTCGCAAATTGCTCAAACATCAAAGCCAAAAGCTGAAACATGGCTGAGCGGTCCAATTCATTGGCTTGAATTAGCTGAGGTGAAGCCATGGTCCTAATCGTGCATAACTTTGAGCCTTTATACAAATTAAACAGGAGGTTATAAAAAAGATTCCCCTTCTATACATTTGCCACAAAGAGAAGAATTAAGCACATAGTTGCTCCTCTGTAAATATGTTCAACTGTGCTGTAAAGTCGGACATTTTAATGTGGGAGTCTGTAGGGGTTGACTCATTCTTGGAGCCAGCCTCAAGTGGTCATTAAAGAAACTGCAATTTTTGGCACAACTACACTGGCTTTATTTTTGAGGCCAGAAGGTCACTGCTTCATTTACTTGCTCTTGCTTCTGGGATCTCTACTTTGAGAGCTGTCAGTGCCCACATTAGCTCAGCTTAAGTCATATTTACAGTTTCCACAGTTTCTGTATGTTACGTTCGCACTAAAGTTCTTGTAGAGGACTTTCTTATTCCTACATCATCCACAAACCCCATTTCTAAAAATGTTGTGATATTTTCCAAAATGAATTGAAAATATCTATGATTTAAACAAACTTTTATTTAACAGACAAAAGCAGAAAGCAAAGGTTTTCAGCAGTTTTACTGACCAACTTCATTGTATTTTGTAAATTTAGAATTTGATGGCTGCAACACAGGCAGAGTGGGACAGAATTAAAATAGGACTAAAAAGTACACAGAAGACTCCACATTAAGCAGGCTAAATGGGAACAGTCAAGGCATCACAACTGGGTATAAAAGTAGCATCCAAAGGTTCAGTCCACAACCCATCCTCTTCAAGCAAGGATGAGTTGTGACTCACACCTTTGTGGCAAAATTTGTGACAAGATTTCTTAACACAAGACTGCAGAAAATGTAGGTCTTTCAACACCATTTCAGAATTTGGAGATATTTAAGTGCGTAAAGGGCGAGGTCAGAACCCACTGACAATGTGCGTGATCTTCGAGTCCTCAGGTGACACTGACTGAGAAACGGCATGCTACCATGACAAATATAGCCAACAGGGCTCGGGAATACTTCAGAAAACCAAAAACATTAAAATAAAAGACATCTAGGTGATGACTCTTCGCGGGACATCCATGCTTATTTCAGCAGGACAATGCCAGACCACATTCAGCACGGACTACAACAGCATGGCTTCACTGCAGCAGAATGCATCTGCTTGATTGGACTGGTGCCTAATCAGATGTATCTCCTATTGAAAGTGTAACGTGCATCATGAATAGGAGGATCAGACAATGGACCATGTACTGTTGAGCAGTTAAACTGTTACATCAAGCAAGAATAGAGAATTTTTCCAGCTGTGAAGCGACAACAGATGGACTCTGGTTCTACAACTCAGAGAAATATCCCAACTTTTCTGGAAAATGGGGTTTGTAGGTTACATGTCTTTTATAGAGGCAGTCGTGCTGCTGTATAGGTCAGAAAGTTGTGATTTTTGGCAACTTAACTCGACACTTAACCTCTTCGTTGTAAAGCCAATCATTTGCTTTAAACTAAACAAGCTACTCATGCTCCACAATGTCAACAACAAGCAATGACTATCTGCCTCAACTAGAAATGCAGCCAGTTATTCAGCAGGGAAAGCAGTCATTCAGTCTCCCACACAGTCAGCCATCCATTACCTCAAAACCAAACAGAGAGCCAGACACCGAGGAACAAACTGCAGAGTCAAGCATGGAAGGGCAGGTGATTAATGCCAACACAGTGTTTCCCTGTTCGTGGCCAAAGTGTTATTGATTTGATTTTGGAGGGGTGAGAAAAGGTTAGCATTTGCAGGCTATGGTTTGAGGTTAGCCCCGTGTGATGGGAAAAGTAATGACCCCTCCTTTTTCGGCAGGAGCTACTGAAGCGATCAACCAGGAAATGGAGACAATCCCCAGCCAGACGCCAAGCAACTTTCTGTCCTTTACACCGCCGATATGTGTGAAGTGGACATTCACCGGCTATCGAGTGCTATACGTAGCCCTACACCTAACAGCCATTATAAGTTTTAAATGGTTGAAATAGCAAGACAGTGTGAGGTGTAGGCCCAGGGTTCAGGCAAGGATTACAGCTGCGACCCATGACCCATTTTCACCTGAGTGCATGAGTCTGTAAACGGGTCCAGATGCTGAATTCGGTGACTTCCCGAAGCCGAGAGCAGGCATGGTTCAGTTTGGAATCAGTTTGCATCTAGTTTAGGTAAGTTTCAGTGTAGGAGGACGCCCTTATGGGCAACGAGAGACATTGAATTTCTTCTAGGTTTAATTTTTTGATTGTGCATGTTGAGCAAAATTTGTGCAACACCAAAAGCACCCTCCATATGTCAAATCCATAGCAAGGACAGGAAGGGCATTTCCAGCACAGATTTCTCCTTCTGATGCCACTCAAAGTTCCGAAATGAAATGGCTGCTGAGCTTGAAAAAACACAGATAAATGAGATTTACCCAAAGCAGGGTAAGACATGTTCCCTCGAACATCAGGTACGTGACAAGATCACACTCCCAGACTGGAGTTAATTTTCGTACCCCTCCACCCACCATCCCTCCGTACTCTTGTCATTTTCAGGGAGAAAGGTGCTGTAGCCATATGACAGTAATTAACAACTGACAAAAATATCCCCTCCCTTAACATGAGGTGGGAAATCACAAAAACTGGAGTTATTTTCTCATTAATTTACCAGCCATGCTCTCTTTTACGCACCTTAATAAGGCACCGTGCTGTTACTATGTGCGGTGAATGAAGTGCTGCTGTTGACATATATCAGAAAGAGTCAGGTTGACTTTACCACATTTCACATCTCAGTGAAATGTTTTATCTGTCAGTACACCAAGGCCAACTCAGATTTAGCTCCAATAACACTCACACACATGTTAGCTCTGCGCTAGCTGAATTCCTTTTCATCACGACTGTAATCACGGAACACACATCAGTGGTAAATTCCTCCTTACATGTGTTTAGAAATGCAGCAAGGAAGCATCTGCGTAGGTAATCAAGTTTTGTATAACCAAGAAGCAGTGTTCGCAGCTAAATAAATGAAGCCAATTCTTATGTCAGAGCTAAAAACTGCAGTTCCTCTAGTGGCCACTTGAGGCTGACTCCAAAAGTGAGTGATTCCCCATAGACTCACATGTTAAAATGTCCAGATTTACAGCAGAAATAAACACGTTCACAGCATGCTAGAAAAAAAGACCATTTGGGTCCATCTTGCTAATTTTAACTCTTTATGATCACATGATAATTATATTTTGTTAAGGCTTAAACTCATGTATTATTAAGGGCACAGTAACTTTAACTTTACAGGTGGATGTTTCTAGATTTTAGTACGTGAGCTGGACCTCTCAACTGTGTTTGTGCAGTTTTTTTCCTTTTGGAGAATTTAAATTAAATTATCTGACAAATATTATGACTTACTGTACAGTTAATAGTAAACAGGTCATCTAAGAGTTCTGGTGAGTAGTGCTTTCTAGGATTTTATAGTATTTATGTGTATTCATTCACTCATTTATTTTCTTCCTCTTGTCCTATTTAGGGTCATGGGGGGCACTGGGGTCATGGGGGCCTTGGCTGACAGGCCGCTGGATTCAAACCTGGACCCTCTTGCTGTGAGGCAACAGTGCTAACCACCGCACCACCGTGCTGCCCATTATTTTGGGTGTAACTTTGCCCAAATTAGCAAGTATGTGTATCAGTATAATCAACATATCGATTAACCTGAAGCTAATTTATCATCCTTGAGCTACAGAGTTAGGGACATCCAGCAAGTGATCGAGACCTTACACTCACCAGGAGGTTGGCAGCCTCTCCAGTTTTCATATGGAAGTGTCCTTGGGCAAGAAATGTGTGCAAGGCTGTGTGATAGGTAAAACTGTAAGATTTTACAGATCATTTGAATGAATGATTTCTGTCAGCTCACCTGCTTGGTCCCACAAACTTTAAAAGCCTTTGCTTTCAAACATGAGTAGTTCAAAAGTTTAATTAAAGCTTACAGAGATTGTGGCTGTTTTATAAATAATACTAAGGATATGCACACAAGCAGAAAACCATTTAGAGGGTTCACCATCACCAAATCTTGAACCAATAATGATAGTACTGTGGTTCCAAGTTGAAAGGGCATGTTTTCATTGCCGAAGAATTCAAATATTTATTTAAAATAAAGGCACACACTCATGACCACTTTATTAGGTGCACCAGTTCAGCTGTGCAGTAACAAAAACATCTAATATGACAGCAACTCAGTGCATTTAGGCACGCAGACATGACCAAGGTGACCTGCTGATGTCCAAATCGAGCACCAGAATGGGGAAGAAAGCTGATTTTACTGACGTTGAACGTGGCATGGTTGTTGATGCTAGACGGGCTGGTCCATTTCTGCTGAGTTTACAGAGAAAGGTCTGAAAAATAGAAAATATCCACTGAGTGGTGGTTCTTTGGGAGAAATTACCTTGTTGATGTCAGAGCTTAGAAGAGAATGGCCAGGTTGCTTCATATTGATAGGAAGGCAACAGTAACAGTAGAATCTGTGGAATACTGTCATATCTGAGGAATGTTTCCAGCATCTTTTGAATCTCTGCCATGAACTGTTAAGGCAGTTCTGAAGACAAAAGGGGGTCCAACCCAGTACTAGTAAGGTGTACCTAATAAAGTGGCTTTTAGTGTAGAAATATTTTACCAGAATTTCAAGGATTGTTCAGCCTTGGCAGAGGCATGCAGTCTCAGGCTGCTTCTTCCGTTTCAGACCAAGATATCTGACTTATCTGTTTAAATTTAGTAGTTGACCTTTGCTTGTCTGTCGAAGCACTTTGTAAACTGTTTTTAAAAGGTGCTATATAAATAGTTGTTATGATAAAAAGTGATTGAAGTCATGCAATAAAGTGCCAGAGGGAATGGAATGGCTTTTAATGTGAAACAGCTATGAATAATAAAAACATCCGTCCATTTCAAGAGAGTTTAGATATGTTCACTGAATGAAAGGAGAGCAAAAGCTGAGTAGACCTACAGTCTTCTCCTGAATTGTCAGTGCCTGACTTGTCTGTGGGGTCTGTAATTTGTGGACTGTGCTGCACTCTCAGGGACAAACAGATGGTTTGATATTCACAGATAGCAGACTTCTTTCCCTTTCCTCCCTCTGTCTATTTGGCTACCTCTGGTCCCTTTAACTTTCCCTCTGCCTTCTGCCTCAGTCAATAATACGATGTGACTGATATAGATTTTTTGAAGTCCACTTCTTTCAGATTGATGTTGGCACCATCCCCCATAAGAACATGAGAGCCGTGTTTGGCACATGTGTTCAGCTGCTCACCTCCACTGAGTCTAGTGGATGACTGATTGCCTGATGCCGTTTTTCTACAACAGTTCAAACCACCTTTACCCCCCCCCACATATCTTGTCTGGGTTTTTCTGGCGGTGTCTCTTTAACCGCCATGGAGCCAGGCAGAGCCTCATCACACATAGAGAAACAAAGAAACACACCTCTTGGATGCCTCGTGGAGGCTAGATTTTGTCATCCTTATTTTTGGCCTTAAGGAAGGGAGGCAAAGGAAGACAAACACCTCAGATGAGAGTCTGCCTTAAGTGGAGCCCAAAAGCCCCCCACAAGTCCCTCTTTATTTCTGGGCTGCATTGCATCAGACCGAGGGGATAGGTGCCATTACGCCTGCATATTTAAAGCCACCTAAAAGTGTGGAGCAGGTGGCGCACAATGCACTCTTGTTGTTATTTGGTTCGCGTAGTCAAGATGGCAGATTTTGTAATGCTTTCAAATGGCACATAACAGGGAGAAGCCTCGCAGGACTGCCAAGAACAATTTCGCCAGGAGCCAAAGAGGCGCAGCAGGCTGCAGCCCGTACCTTTCTCTACAAAGAGAAAGAGGAAGGGGGATATCTCCGAGCGAACACAGATAGTAAAATCACCTTTTTAACTCCCGAGTTTGTTTGCAGAATTCTAATAAGGTTCTTAGTGTAAGGAAGACTGTAAACATCCCCTGCTTCAGTGCCGATTAGAGACTTGGATAAATACAAAAACAGGTAAAGTCTGCGCAAATAACGTGATGCCATGATTTGTTTGCGTCGTTAGGCAAGCAGAGATCTTCCAAAAGAGGTCGTTCTGTTGAAAAGTCAAGAAGAGGAGGAAGCTTTGGAATTTCTGTTCCTTTTTTTTGGTGCTCAAATGTCACAGATTTTAGAGATTTGAGACACTGTGGCGTCCCTAACCACATGCAATCAGAAAATCCCACTGTTGTCTTTTTCCTAAATTGATATCTAAAGTCTTGGGAATCAGGGGACTAAAAGTCCTGTTTGCTTTAGTCCAAAACATAAGGTTAGGGTTAGGGCCATCACCAGCGATGACTTGACCTGACACCAAATGTTTAAAATAACCCAGTATTAACTCACACCTCTACTTTCCCCTCTCAGAATGAACACCTAAAACTCTTTCTTCTAAATGATCTCCAACTGACAGTCTCCTCTTGGTCGGTCTCTTGGCGAAGTCTCTCCACTGCGTGGCGGAACTCGGCAGGGATTCGAGTCTCATCCGCCCATTCAAATAAGCCCACAGATGTCAAGAGGACTCCCCCACCAACACCACCACAAGCACGCACGCACACACACACACACACACACACACACACACACACACACTCGACCCACCTCCAACACTGTTTGTAATGAAATCTAACACTTGGAAGAGGAGAAGTGGACCGACCACCTGTGCATCCAATTGTTCAGTATTCACAGACACACAGGAGAGAGAAGAGAGGAGAGGAAGAGGGGGAGAATGGATAGAGGAATCAAAGCCGCTCAGGAACGTGCAGAAAAGGAAGGAATGCAAACCATTTTGGACATTTTAAGGAAGAAAAATCCAAGTTTGAAAGTTAGTAATATACACAAGCTGTTTTATCAGGCTCCTTTTAATACTAAGCTTTAACACAATTTTAAAGCGTTCTTAATATTTTGCCCTCCTCGTGCATGCTGGGTACAAGATTACATGTGAAAGTATTGTTATTAAGTGCGCCACCAACACATACAATAACCTTAGTGCTAAATATAAGGTAGAAATACCACCTTTCGTACAATTTATTGGTTATGTAAATACTTTTCTACTATGGTTATACTGTTTTCATTATTTTTGCACTGTGTGGACAGAGCACCCATAATTTCACCGTATCTCCCATACAATGGCAATAAAGTTTGTTCTATTCTATTCTATTCTATTCTCTATTCTATTTAAAGATAAGCTAACCGTGTAGAGTAAAAGCTACATAAAAGCCCTAATTTACTACAAGGCTGTTGTATTGTATTAGATTAGCTATCACAAATTTGCCTAAGGAAGTATTTAAAAATAGTGAGTGTATATGAGTAGAAAATATCTAAACCTGTTTACGTCCACCAGCTTGCATGCTAGAGATTAGGGTTAGGTTAACCGCCACCTATTTCTATGGAGGTTTTATGCCTGATTGGCTCACCGAGTGGAAAAGCTTATAAAAATGAATAAATGTGCGGCCAGATTTCAGCTAAAACTGACCATTTACCACTTTCTTTAGTATGCAGATAAAACACAACCCTATGTGAGTTGCTGGCAACCCGGTGGATGTTAAGAGATTAATTGGCTTTGTGGCATACTATAATGTAGCTATGGACACATTTTTAAAAAGCGCTTTATACATCTGTTTTAACCATATAAATCCTCCCCAGTGCAGGATCAATAAGTGGTGTGAAAATCCTCCGATCATTACGCAAATAACATAAAAGAGCATTTAAACACGCAACCTGCCAACACTTCAAGTTAGAGGGAAAGCTACTAATATAATTTGGACTTATAAAGGTGTATATACAGATGTTACGAAATATCTGTTAACAATAAGATCAACACTACATATGTTTAAATGCAGATTTTACAGATATTTAATTTAATTTATTGATATCTGCTGTGAGTATAGTGCTCACATAAAGCTTATTTCATGAAGAAAAGGTGGTCTTAATTGTGTTCAGTCTTTTTTGGGGTGAGGGACTCCGTATCCGTCATCATCACTGATGAAGGCCTCAGCCCAGGGACTACAGAGGAAAATCAGCTTTGAACTATATGCGGTGCACTGTCCCCGATAAAAAACTGAGGAAAAAATTAAAACATAAATGAGATTAGGCATACTATCTATATTTACTGCTATTACATTTCAGATTAGGCATACTACCTGTATTTACTACCATTAAATTTCAAGATTCAATTCGAAGTATGTGTTGTTTTGTTGTCTTACTGGTCCCCCTTAGATATTGACTTTTACTATTCATTTTTATATTGTTTGAAATTTATTATTTAATATATTTATTACTTTGGGGACCAAATTGCTCTGAGCTGCAACCCCCCTGAGCATCCCTGAATCCTACTTTGGGAGCCACTGAGTTAATTGATTCACTACTTCTGTGGCTAATTGAGAAAGACGATACATTGTTAATGATGACTTTGTTTTTGCATCTTATATGCTCTTGTATGCTTTGTACTTTGTTTATCGGCAGTGTGGCCACAAAGAAATCTGATGGGGTAAAAACAAAAAGACAAAGTTCTTTGTGCGCTGAAAACCAGCTCTGTTTGAACTCTATATATGTGCTGATAGAATTCTTCCTGGTCACTAACAGAGAGCATTTCATACCTACATTCATACTTATTCATACATTCACAAAACAGTTTTCCTATTACATTGCTGCCTACAGTTGGTGCAAAATGCAGCTGCTTGATTTTTAATTGGTACAAGTAAACGAGAGCACATAACTCCACTTTTAGCTTCTCTTCATTGGCTGCCTATTCAATTTTATTATTTGTTTTTAAGTCTCTTAATGGTCGTGCCCCTTTTTACCTGTCTGAACTGCTGCACTCAGGTCAGCAGACCAGAACTTGGCGCTTGTGCCAAAGTCCAAACACAAATTGAGGGGTGATCGGGCATTCTCAGCTGCAGCTGAGTTATTATTATAGTTATCATAGTTTTGGATTTTCTAATTAGTTTTTATTTTCATTTTGTTTTGAATTCAGTTTAGTTTCTGTTAGTTTCCAGAGTGGGTTTGCTCGTTTCAGTTTAGTTTTTATTGTTTGAAAATGTTTAGTTTTAATTTAGTTTTTATTAGTTTCAGTTTTCTTGATTTTTAAAATACGGATGTTATTTGTCAGGGGAAGATTTAAGATGTTTAGATCAGAAATTACAATACAAACACAACACTTTTTAAAGGCAAATGAGCCATAATCATGTAGACAACCTGAGTCCCAATGAACAGATTCACCAAAGCCTCATCAGACGGACTGACTGACCAAATTTAACCCAACTGACAAAGACTAGAACTAAGCACATTTCTTGTATGTTAAATCACTTTAGTTCATTTTGATTTTTCCCAAAAGTCCAGTTTTTATTTTTATTTCAGTTAACTAAAATTATTTTTCTAATGTAGTTTTAGATTTTAGTTTAGCTTTAGTTGACTGTAGTAACTTTTCTTCACTGGCTGCTTTTAAATCCTACTTAAAAACACACTTTTATTCCTTGGCTTTTGACTTGGTGTGAAATGTTGACAATAATTTTAACTCACTGTTTTGTCCTCTTACGATTTTATTATTGTGTATTGTACCATTTTTTTTAGCTTTTACCTTTTACAGAACAGCGATCCAAATTTCAAATCAAGAAAGAGTCAGCATTCTTAATTCAGTTTGTTGACACATTAGAGCTAATTTCTTTGTCTATCTATTCACAAATTCTGAAAATACAATCAACAGCAAAGGCTTTATTTTAATTTTTTAAAAATAAAACGTGATATAAGTGAGGATCCTGCTGTATAAGCCATCATGTTAGTGGATGTAGGTGTTACTGAAGTGGTGATTTTTGGCTCAGAACATGACGGATAAAAAAAATGTTTTTAAATGTACATGTAGTTTTTAAAAATACATTTTTATTGCAAATAATTTTTTTATCTGTAGAAACTGTAAGTATTTTGTATCAACATACTTCCCTAGCATATTGCTTACATTAAGACAATTATTTTTGTATTCTATGCACGTATGTATAAATATGCTCTAATTTTATAGAAGAAATGCACCTAAATGCATTTTCTGGACATTGTCTTTTCACTATTTTGAAAGAAGTAATGCTATGTAAGCAAACTGGTCTAGATCATGCCTGCAGCGTCTCAGACTTGAGGGACAGGGGGAGGTCTCAGCATTTAACTTGATGTCTGTATTGGCATCCTAAATAATGGAAATGGTGTAAAAACTGTGGCGAGATAATGTTTTCTTTGCAGAAAAAAGTACCGAAGAGATGAATTCATGATGCGCACACCTTGCAAACGCACACACTTGTACACAAGAAGGGAACAATGGATTCTTTGAAACAAAAGCTAAGAAGAGACAGAGAGGATGAGTATAAAAAAGATGCCAGTGAGCACACACGCAAAAAAAACAAAAAAACAAAACAGCACACTTGCAATCACAGACCCACACAAATGCACCTACACACACTCACTCTCTCTGTTTCTCGCACACGAACAAGAAAGGAACAGCTACTACTTAGAAATGAGCCCTGACATTGCTTGTCACAGTCAGAGGCCTTGATCAGGATTTGCTTACAGGACCTCCTACTCAGCACACACAAACACACACAAGATCCTGGAAGGGGGGTAAAAAAAAAAAAAGAAAAAGAAAAAAAAAATGAAAAGCTTGGAGCCATGTTGGAGGAAAAGGGGGAACCCGGCAACATCTGCAGTCTCCGTTGTTGATAGCATTGCTGCCAGCTTGGAGTCAGATCACAGGGCTGGAGATGCTGCAGTCTGGGCTCTACCTCTTGGCCAACCTCCCCCCTCCTCAGATCCATACTTCCAAACCTCCTAGCTACCACCTGTTAGTTAATTTGCAGCAACGAAAAAGGACACCGTGATACTCTGAAGTCAAACTCCTTCTCTCCATCTCCTCTTTCTTCTTTGTCTGCATCTCCTTCTCCCTCGGTGTCGAACCCCCTCTTGGAGGTTCGGCACACCCACGACAGAGTTTTTCCGGACTTGGAAGGGTTCAGGGCGATGTTTTTTTTTTTTTTTTCCCATCTTCCCCCTGAGTTGAGGCTTTGATGTGAGAAGACTGGAGTCACAAATCCTTGTCCATTTACCATCAGAGAGCATCCCCTAACTCAGGGCTTGGCACAACCCCACATGGCTAACGATTTGAGATACTTTAATTAGGCCAAAATGTGTCTAAAGATGCAGTTGTGCCCCCAGTCTTCCAGCACTCTCCGTGCTAAAGAGATAAATAGACTAAATTTCTATGTCACAGAGATTTTAGAGGAGTATTTTCTAGCGTTTCATGTATTTCAGTGTTTGGTAATTCCCTGCCACAGGGTCTCATGTGGGTGTGGCTTGCAATCCAATTGGGCCCAACGCATCATAGAAGCTCAGCTGATGGTTTGATGATTCGGTGAAATAGGTCCCAAAGTGTTTCGCTGACTTTCAAGATCCATTTAAGAAAATCAGAAAGGCCAACTTTATTTTTCCTTTTCCCCTAACAACTTACAGGATTCCTTGCAAAGTCATATTGTTTTTAGTTAACCAGTTTGCATTAATATACATGTCTGGATTGGATATTTTATTTATAATGCACAATTTAAAATTAATATTTATTGTCACATTGGTAATACTCTTCATAATTTATGCAGAGAAAAGGCTTACTGGCAGGCAGCCAAACGGAAAGGCACTAAAAAGCAAAAACTATAAACTATGAATGGAGTGAAGAAATAAGAAGAAGTCAAGCATACCGGATGTACCGGAGGAAACACACAGCAGGCAAAGGGATAACAAGGCACAGGTGAATTTAGTCAAGACAAACTACAAGGCTGAGAAAAGGAAACACAGAAAGCCACGAGGAAATAAAACTAACCTGAGGGGCCTCGCTGGGGTATAAGCAACAAGTCAGAACTGTACCAACCATCAAGTGGTTTCTAGACGATTTAAAATACCTAATCTGGCTGCTGCATTTTGATTGGTTCCACAGATTATTGTGTTTGGGACTGTAAATAGAGGTGTCACAGTAGTCTAATCTGCTGGAAAGGAAGGCACGAACCAGTACCTCAAAATCAGTTTGAGATATGAATACTCCAACTTTTCTAATATGTATTTTTAACTCATCCAAGTCAAAGGACCGATGAGGTAATGCTATAGTGATGCGTCCATCTGTCCAGAATTCACAAGAATCTCTATTCCTGGAGCGCTGGTCAGATTTTAGTAAAGCTTACACACAGTGGTCACCTAACAGGGTTGTTGTGGTCAAGGGCAAGGTCACAAGCATTTTTCCATTTTCACAAGAATCACTACTCTTTAGAGTATAGGCCTGGATTGCAAAGTTCATACAGTGAGTGTTTACTTGAGCTTGAGGTGTATTTATGGCATAATATTTTTTAAGCTAAGCTAGGGCCAGTCAAGAACTAAGGCCTTTGTCCTGGATATGACTGTTTGTCAGTCTCCTTGACGTCTCAGCGGATTTTAATTCTTATTAGTTTGTGCGATACAGCCAGCCAGTGAGAAGGAAATGTTTCACTTTCTTCCCGCACTTCACACATTACGCTAACCTGTGAACTGTTATTGATCATGAGCCAAACAAGCTACTATGTCATTTATGTTTTGCTTAAGTGGTAAAATGCTATTTTTTATGTTTGTCATTTTCAGAATTGAGATATAAATCCAAAACAATGACAAGATTTCTGATTCACTCACGGCATTTAAGGTGATTGAAATGCCTGCTTCAGTAGATTTTAGAGAGGCTTTTCACTCACTGTGATGACTTTTTTAAAGTCATTTTAAAGTAGTTCCTAAAAGAAGAGGGTGACTGTATCTGTAGTGTAGTGGTCTAGGTGGGGACACAAGCCCCTGCCACCATGAGAGGGTTGCATCAGGAAGGGCATCTGGTGCCAAATCTGTGCCAAATCACCAATGTGGTTTAATCTCCTGTGGCTGAATGTGCTTTTTCCCTACAAGAAAAGGGTGCCAAAAATAGTACAATTCAGCACTGAAGTTAGAGTTTGAGTTAGACTACTTAATATGAAACAATGGCTGTCTTATAACCTACTGTTTTATGTCGTGACCTTTGGTTCTCAAACCTTTTTACTTTTCCCACCACTTTTCTGTACCACCTCTTGCCAATCATGCAAATCAGTACTGGTGCCCTGTAGCACTGCCCAGTTGTTTGGTTTTTAGCCCTCTCCTAGGCTATCTAATTACTGAATTCTTAGCCCGTCCAAAGTAATGCTATGCCCTAAACAGTGAAAGTAAAAACAGAGCAAATTTTGAAAAATCAGGCAAGTAACTGCCACGAATGTCATGAGAAAATGGCATGCCCACTGACTTCAGTGCTCATAATGGCACACCAGCCAATACAGTTAGGCTACTTTGGCTTACAGTTGCATGTCTACAAGCCACTTTGAAACCCACCTTCATCCCAGCTCATAGCCATTATCTGTAATGCCTGCCTCAATTTGTTTGGGGGGGGGGTTTGCTGCTGCTTGCCCCACCTTTGACTTCTCATGTATACAAATTTAAGGGTCCCAGAACATCCATCCATCCATCCATCCAGCCAGCCATCTATCCATCCATCTTCTCCTGCTTATTCTTTGGCTGCTCCCTTGTATTTTCCCCAAGAGGTTGCCGCAGTGTATGTATCTGCATTGGTTCTTTGGCAGAATTTTTTTGCCGGATGCCCTTCCTCACGCAACCCTCCATGCTGAGAGGGACTTGAGTTCCCACCTGGAATCGAACCAGGGACCTTTCGCTTATAAGGCAAATTCGTAATGGACTTCAGTTCATAAATATAAATTACTGCCTCTTAGGATGCTTCTTAGTGACTTATTGGACTGTTTTTTGCTGTTTGACTTTTTTTCTTCTTTGCTTTGCTGACTTGAAAATTCACCTGGTCTCCGGTGTTGTTATTACTGGCAAGCTGTCTTCAATACTAAATAAATAAAGACAGCTAATTTAACATTCAAATATGTTAATTCTGCAAAAGTTGAAGTCTGTGACGACTCATCTACAGTAATTGACTCTTGCTATTTCAGTTGTTACGGGTGATTGGAGAAACTGAGCTCAGCAATTAAAATCAAATCTTAAAGAAAAGTGACCAGACAGTTAAACTCAATGACAGAAACAGCAGAATGAAAACCTGAGGTCCCCCTTTCCTAACAACAAAGGCAAAGTTCACAAAGTTATTTCTGCGCTCTGAGTTACAATCTTACATCCATGTGGATTTCCAGCAATAGATAGCATGCTTTTTTGTGTCAACATCGATTTTTCTCTCCCCCTCCACCCCAACTCTCCTTTTAATAGAGGAGTGGATGCTTCAAAGCCCCCCGTTTGCCCAAAGCAAGCTTGAAATTCTCTCCTTTCAAAGCGCCATTCCTCCTTTGTAGTTATGATCCCCTGTCTCATCGGGTAAGGGCGAGGGAGAGACAGAAACTTCTGAAGGTACCAAAGGTAGCACATGAAATCCCTCCCATGTAGGTGTGTGAAGTTCTGATAGTTGTGTCCGACTTGGAATCGATACAATCCCCCCCTTAAGCCTGGAAAAATGTGTTTGTACAGCCAAAGACAAGGTATCTCCAGACCTTAAATCAAAGGCCTCATCTTCACAGATTCTGTGCCAGACAACTTTCTCCAAGCCAGGCCAAACAACAGCGCAGCAACTTCAGAAAAGTGTTCACAGAAGTCTCGAGTTGTTGTTGTTACATCCAGTCTTCTGGTGTCTGCTCAATTACAAGTTGTTGTTTCTTTCTCCCTGTCTGGCTGTCGCCCTCTCTGTCTATCTCTCATTGTCTCACTCTCCTCTCAGACTACTGTGAGGTGTTAAAAAGGAACCAACGGGGGATCTGTGCTCCATTATGCAGGTCTGTTCCTGTGCTGTCTGTTGCCGCCTCTTCGCACCTCATATTGCATTTTTGCCCGTCGAGAGAGACACACACAATCTTTGACACGCACACACAACCACACATACACAGAGGGAATTGAACTTTGGCTGCCTCTGTGGATCTTGTGCCAGGTGTAAGGCTAAGAGGTGCCTAACTTCTTCTCCGCCCCCCTAGGCCATGTAGGCATGCTCGAAAAAGAAAAGAAAAGTGGTTGTGTGATCCAGGCATCCATTACACGCTGTGTGGGCGATGCTACTGCTTGTTTTTTTGTTCGTCTCTGGCCTGCTTTTGCAGAAAGGAAGGAGTCTAACTGTTAGAGTAAAGGTGCTACATCGAGCCTGGCATTTGTAATGATTAATGTATCATTGTCAGATTAGGTGCGATACCTCGGTGCGATTACACCCTCTGAGAAATGAGAGCAAGGTGGAGATGACTTTGAATGATGTGTTTCAATGTGTGGCAACATTAGTGGTGCTGTTCCTCAAAATTTAGGCATTAAAACCGAGGAGATGATGTCAGCGAAAACAAATCACCCTATGAAAGTATCACGAGAGCGAGGTAGATGCCTTTTGCAGCCTGTTGTTCGACATCAAATGAAGGAGAAGTTCATAATGTTTGATATGAATAAAGTTAGTAAAAGGCGGCTAGCTTGGTCCAATGCAGAATATAACAAAATGCGATGCTCACTTTCAGGTTTTTGCTCATCTGGCCAAAGGACTGATGAGCTAACGCCATCCGACAATTCCTAAAAGTTGCTATTCATCCTAGACTGGCCAGATTTAGATATGTCCAAAGTCCAACCTGGGGGTCAATAGCAGCCCGAGGTCAGATTTTGTATAGCCCGTGGCCAGCACTTTCATAAATCATATAAGCTCAAAATGCAGTTTCTCTTTTCACCTCATGGTGGAAGGACAGTCATATCAATCCCTGCCACTTGGCTGCTGTGAAGAAGAGAGAAGCTGATCATGAGGGTGGTGCTTCCAGGAGAGTTATGAAATGTAATATTTCTTCACTGAAAATCAAAATAATTGTTTGCCTAATTTGCAAGACTGTACCGCTGTGCGTAAGAAGCTCAGTGTGCAGAGACACTATCAGACAAAACATCCTAATGCATATGACGAGCTAACAGGGAGCAACCATGCTAGCAAAGTAAAGCAACTAAAAGCTGACTTGGCCTCACAACAGTAGTTGTTCACGCAGACACGTGAGTCAAATGACATTGACCACCAAAGCGAGCTGTGAAATGGACACGTTGATTGCTAATACATGGCAAACCGTTTAAAAGTGTGCATTTAACAAAGACCATCATGAACATGGTGGAGAACATTCGCCCCAAGAGATTTGCTACTTTTACGATTCAAAACTTTGTCAGGAGGGACTGTTCGCTCATGCAGACATGCACTTTTGTGACATTGCACTTTTTTACAGGATTTATAAAGGATTTCGATTTTGATTAAGGCAGCACGGTGGCACGGTGGTTAGCATTGTTGCCTCAAAGCAAGAGGATTCAAATCCAGCAGCCGGCCACCTTAGGCCCCTCTCTGTGGAGTTTGCATGTTCTCCTAAGTGCTTGCATGGGTTCTCTTCGGGGTTCTCCGGCTTCCTCCCACAGTCCAAACACATGCCAAGGGTGCTAGGTTGATTGGAGATTCTAAATTGACCGCAGGAATGTCTGAGTGAATGGTTGGCTCTGCGACAGTCTTGCAACCTGTCCAGGGTATATCCCACCTTTCGCCCTGTGACAGCTGGGATAGGCTCCAGCACCCCCCACGACCCTGAATTGGATTTGATAAAGTTTGGCCACCCCTGACCTAATGGCGCTTCACCCAAACTGTACTCAAGGTTTTGTGAGCACATTTCCAGACCAGAGTATTGGCCTGGTTTGTATTGTTCATAAAATAAGTGTTTGTGTGTGCCCCTCTACCATCAACACATAAATGCTATCATTAGGTTTTTTATGGCATCATAATGCCTTAAGCTAGGTTAGGGCCGGTCAAGAACTTGCATAGGTGTAGCATCAGTAATACTATTGTCCATGAATAACAGCTCAATAACACTGTTCACCAACATGATCAGCATAAGTTCAAATTATTACAAGTGGAAATCTTCAAGTTCAATTCGCATGTAGATCAATGGCAGACCTATTGTTGTGGACCTACCACAGCGCTGCGATTGCTTAAAATATGGATCGTGATCATGAAGGGAGAGGTCCTATTGGTGGCATAGTTGGGGCCTTCCAATCACAATTATGCTAACATCAGTAATGCTACGTCACTGCTATGACATGCTGATGCTTTCCATGCTTTTTATGGCCATGTAGTCGAAATACTCCTGATCTCAAACGCTTTCGTTTGGTGCTGAAACAGATTAAGTTGTCCTAGATATGGCTGTTTGTGAGCCTCCTAGACTTGTCAGTGGATTTTTATTCTCATTAGTTTGTGCAACACGGCCAACCAATGACAAGAAAACGTATCACTTTCTTTCTGTACTTGACACATAACAATAACCTGTGAACTGTGACATCATGTTCTGGTTTCATATATTATGTGAATACAGTCATCTGCTCTCTGTTCTCTGTGCTCCCCTCTACTCTTTTCTTGCACTGAATCATCATTACATTTTTAATAGATTAGGGCAAAGTAGAAAATGAACCTAAATATTGTACAAAATAAATTCAAATTTTTTGAGCAGGGAAGGATCACACTGACTGATCATGCAGACCAACTGGCTATAATGACAGTACAACACATCCTCTCCATGGCGTGCTGGACAGACACAGGAGCACGTTCAGCAGCAGACTCATCCCACCACGATGCTCCACAGAACGCCACAGGAAATCATTCCTACCTGTGACATCACACTCTATAACTCCTCACTGTGACCCTTTGACATTTTCATATTGTAAATATTCATATTGTACATACTACATATTGTACACGGTGTCTTAGAGTTATTTATGCTACATTTGGCAAATAGTACAGATAGATTTATTTGTTTATTTATCTTTATCATATTTCTTACTTCTGCCTTTCAGATTTATATTTATTTATATATGACTGAGCGGCTGTTACAAAATACAGTTTACCCCTGGGATTAATGAAGTACTCTGAAAGTAATCCTTGTGAGCCAGAAGCTCGGGCTTCACACTGCTCTAAGTGCTAAATTTCAGACCGTTTTATTAAACTCTTGGCTCTGTATGATGTCACTATGGTCATCTCGGGCATCTCAGGCATCTCAGCGCCAGTCAGAACAATGAGCTCGTTTCAGACAACTACTGTAGTAGAGTGGAGATTTAAAGTGGAGCCTTTCTGCTCATTTCCAGCTCCAAAGTTTTATTCTTCATTGGTGAAAACGGCGAAAAAAAAAATGAAAATGAAACACAGGAAACTGCAGATTCGGTGCTGCACATTGGTTTCTCACTATATCTCTCAATAACTTGAGTCTCAAAGCACTCTGGGGGATTCACTGTAAGATGCACTTACAGTTTAAAACTCACACTGTGAGCGCTCTTGAAGTACACCATCTCCCGTTTTCCCCAAGCTCCGCCGTCTGGAAATGAAAGTCGACATTGACCACTCTGCCTACATCCAGACCTTCTGGTATGACTCGACAGGAGCCGCTGTACTCCTCTGACCCACCCCCTCTTCTTCACTCCTCCTATTCAATCCCTCATATGAATAATACATGGCGCCCCCACTACCTGTTTCTATGTGCACATGTGAGGTCGCAGAGGCCGAGATCACATACATGAAAACACACACAGGAAAGCAGCCAGCGAGCCTGGCCTCTGAGGCCTGACCCTGGCTCACACAAACACACACACACACACACACACTGACGTGTGCTGTACGCCCATAGAAACACATGCAAACATATTTAGATACCTATATTCACGCGCACGTAAATACACAAAAGAAGCACACACAGGCAAACAAAGCCCACACACATCCTCTGTGTACCTTGGAGGCAAGGTTGGGGGTTGAAGCGAGCACTGCTGGCAATAAGGTGAGCAGCTGTGCAGTGCTGTGGATGAAAGTGGAGCATCAGGAGGCCTGCACTGTGTGCCTCTGTGTGTGTTTTTGAATTTGTGAGAGCAGCATCTTTGTGTTTAAAGTGAATCTTTGTGAGTTAGTCTTCCGCAGAGGCTCAAACACAGAAGAGGCATTTATGCGTGGCTTTGTAGCTTCATGTAATTGTATTAGCGGTTGTGTGTGCATGCATTTTTGTAGTTTTTACAGAACAATAACTTTTATTTAAGTTCTATACTATCACCAGTTCCACCATTTGATGCTACTTTAGACTTAGACTGTGACTCCATATGAGAGAGCTGCAAATCAGTAGCCTGCATGGTAAATCCATGTGGCACAAATCAACTATCAACTTTGCAGCATAAGGTGAAGGCCCTACGATATTGGAGAGAACCCCTAACTATGATAGTCTCTATGGTCAGTCAGCTGGTGGGGAGGAAGAACTGCTTTTTTGATAGGAAGAGGCCTTTGGAATAACCAGGTTCATGGAGTTGCAGCCATCTGCCATGAACGTTTGGAGGTAAGGGCAAAGAGAAGATGAAAAAGAAGCTCATACTGTGCATAGTATCTTTAGAGACTGAGTTTAAATACATGTCTGTCTGTGGGCAGATAATTTATGGGTAGTAAGTGTGATTGTTTCAGAGAAGGTACATTTGGATGTACAGGAACTCCTAGTTGCAGTACCAGTTGGTGGTAGCACCCCCTATTTATCTGTTCTTGCAGGAACTGTAGACCACCATAGCTCCTAGAACCCAGTTTATTGAATCTTTTTTAGCTCCTAGCAGGTCATTTCCCAGCAGGTATTGACCAGCAGTTAAGTAGCAACCAGAGACCGTCGAATGTCTTTGAAGTTCAATGACTTGGGGCGACAACAGCTGAAGTGGAAGAACCTCGAGTTTAACTTTTTTCAACTTTGAGTTGACTGACTGAAGCAACTTCCAATGGGATTGAAGGGTACCACTGAGAGCCTCATGACAGGATGGAATCAAAGCTTTTGAATATCCACTAGTGACCAACTGCTACAACAGATGCATGACAAACAAATTGCTTTATACTCTCAGAAGCCACTTCATTATGCATGTCTGTTCAGCTGCTAAGTAACCGCTTAATTCCTTATCAGTCAATCACATAGCAGCAACTCCATGTATTTAGGGATGTACAATTGGTCAAGACAACCTTCTGAAGTTCAAACTGAGCATTCAAATGGGGAAGAAAGGTGATTTGAGTGACTTTGAATGTGATATGGTTGTTGGTGTCAGATAGGCTGGTCTGAGTATCTCAGAAACTGCTGATCTGCTGGGATTTTCCCACAGGACCATCTCTAAAATTTTACATAAAACAGTCCGAAAAAGAGAAAATATCCAGTGAGCAGCAGTTCCCTGGGGAAAAAAGTGCTTTGTTCATGCCAGATGTCAGAGGAGAATGACCAGAGTGTTTCAAGCTGATAGGAAGGCAACAGTAACTCTAAAAAAAACTCTAGTTACAACCAAAGTATGCAGAAGTGCATCTCTGAATGCACACCTCATCAAACTGTGAAGCAGATGTGCTACAGCAGAAGACCACACCAGATGGCCCCCTGTCAGCTAAGAACAGGAAAGTGAGGCTACAGTTCACACAGGCTCACCTAAATGAGACAACAGAAGATTGGAAAACCGTTGCCTTGTCTGATGAGTCTAAAATTCTGCTGTAACGTTCAGACGGTAAGGTCAGGATTTGCTCTAAAGAACATGGACTGTATCGAGGGTTCGTGCTGGTGTAATGTGTGGCAGCTATTATCTTGGCACACTGTGGGCTTTGGAGGCAGCACGGTGGCTGGTGGTTAGCACTGTCGCCTCACAGCAAGAGGGTCTGGGTCCAAATACAGCAGCCTGCCAGCTGAGGCCCTCCTGTGTGGAGTTTAACTGTTTTCCCTGTGATTGCATGGGTTCTCTCCAGGTGCTCCAGCTTCCTCCCACAGTCCAAAGACGTGCAAAGGGGCTAGGTTGATTGACGATTCTAAACTGACCACACGAATGGTTGTCCGTCTCTGTGTTGGCTCTGCAACAGACTGGCAACCTGTCAAGGGTGTACCCCACCTTTCGCCCTATGACACCTGGGATAGGCTCCAGTGCCTCATGCAACCCTGAACTGGAAAAGTGGAACAAGATGAATGAATGAATGAAAGAACTTTGGGCCCTTAGTGCCAGCTGAGCATTTTTCAAACCCCACAGCCTACCTGAATATTGCCACTGACCATGTTTATCTCTTTATGATCGCAATGTACCCATCTTCTGATGGCTGCTTACAGCAGCATAATGTGTCATCCCTCAAAGCTCAAATCATCTCAAACTGGTTTCTTGAACATGACCATGAGTTCAATCTACTCAAATGGCCTTCCAAGTCACCCACCTTCACATCATTCTTATCATAGATGTGCCGCAACGCTATGCTATTATGTCAATATGGTTCAAAATCTCTGAGGAATGTTTCCAGCAACTTGTGTAATCCACGCCATGAAGAATAAAGGCAGGTCTGAAGGCAAAACGAGGACCATCAACGTGAACCAAACAAAGTGGCAAGTGAGTTTAAACATGTTAGCACAGCCACTGTTACTTGTGACTTTGCAGAACCTGTCAAGACTTATTCAAGTATCACCAGCAAAACGTATTTTTACTGGATCTGAATGCTGTTTCTGATTCCACGTGGAGAGTCTTGAGTGTGTTTTCAAAGATGCATTTCCTCCATGTTAACATATTCATATTTCTAAGAATCCTGTCAGTCTCCATGTGTATATTTCAGTGAATCACTTGTATCTCTCCTCGTTCCATATCTTCTTGATTCAATCACTCAGCTTTCTTCATGCGCATGTACTGGCCTATAGTGTGTGTGTGTGTGTGTGTGTGTGTGTGTGTGTGTGTGTGTGTGTGTGTGTGTGTGTGTGTGTGGAGCGGGGTGGTATGCCACGCCGGGAGCTACTCCCTCCTTCCATGCAACCTGAATCCCTTTGGAAAGGGAAGTGGAGTGTATACAAGTGAGATGATCAAATAAATCAGCTGGACTTGTCTCCTCTGTCTGAAACATGAATATTAAGCACATTAGGATCATGTGAGGAAGTAAATATGTCATGCCGGTAATCCCCAGCGATCTGCCGGTCAGTTCGGGTTTGTGTTGCATGGAGAGACGAGGAGCACTTACTTGAATGTGTGAGGCGTTTAGGTGACGCTCTCCATCCACCGTGACTCAGTGATTGCAACAGTAAAAAGAGGCAACAGGACCCCACCCCCACGCATCTTCCGGCCAGTGATGTAATCTCCCTCTGGGCCAATCAGTAACAAATATGTCAGTCTATCCTGAGGTGTAACTGTAGTGATCCCCAGTGACAAATAATCTCCTCCTTTTTTTTGTTGTCAAAATCAAGTCAGAAGTGTTGAAAATAAAAATAACAAATCTGAATTTGCTATAGGTTGAATAAATGAATGGATGAATGAATTATTAGCTTTCATTTTTTTAGTCCTGCTTATGCATGTCTATCTACAACTGCGTTCTCTGTTCCCTGCTGCGTTTTCTTTAGTTTCTGTCTTTGCATACACGTGAGTTGCAACCACACAGATGGGTCAGTGTTGTAGGTGTGAAGTGCAGAGACAGGGAGAGGAGAAAAGTGAGGCCAAGGAGGACGGCGAGCATGTTGGCGTGCAGCATTCATTAGCATGAATAGCCACATTTCCCTCCTGCCTGCTGCTCCCAATTGCTTCTTTCTCCCAGAAACTAAGAGTGAAAAAAAAAGTGTGAAAAAGAAAGTCAAAAGAGAATGAAATTTACAATGTATTTTCATTGACGTATTCAAATATTTGACTTGCATCATATTTATTTGAAACTGGCGCTCTTTGCGCAGTCAGGGTGCTTCTGTGGTAGCTGCATTTGACTAGATAAGTGATGGTCAAAAAATGCAAAACAAATGTTGTCAGCTCAAGAAGGGCGTCCGGTGAAAAACCTGTGCCATATTTCGAATAGGAAGGAGCAGTGGTTCAGTCCATCAGGGGGCTTGGTTGAGCACCAGAGGGGTTGCTGCGGGCTGCTGGTTCAAGACCCGCCTGGACCTGGAGGCAAACCTAAGACCTGCCGATTTGAGACACCCCATCCCAGACATGTACATACAGAGGTGGCTTTGAGGGTCGAGAGGTGTCAGCTTAACCCACCTTCTGTTCGGTTTGGGAGGGGCAGCCAATCGGAATAAAGGTATCTTAAAGGGACGTCATTCTTGAAAAGACAGCAGCCATTTTTTCTACTTTTGGATTTGTATGATGTCAATATGAGTGGATATCCCATATATGGACATAGGCACACAGCCTGGTGTCTGAGCACAGAGGCCCCACCCACCTGCTGTTTTGTTTGGGAGCAGCAGCTAATTAGGTAAAAGTTGGCTTAAACGGGGAGGAGCTAAACTTGTTCATTTCAGACACAGGATATTTAACTGACGAGCCACACCGAGGCTCAGTGTAAGAAAAATAAGGATTATTTTGAGCTGTTAATCATGCAAAGCTACTCTAGTGGGGTCCAAGAACATACCTCTAGTTGCTCCCTTGTATCCTCCCCAAGGGGTCGCCACAGCAGATTAATCTCCATTGAAAATTTGACTAAGGTTTTACAGCAAACACCCTTTCTGATGAGCTTGTGTCCCCACCTGGAATCAAACCAGAGACCTTTCACTTTTAAGTCAAATGTAGAAACCACTATACTATGGGGGGACACTTAGAAGGGCCCAAGAATAAAAGTATCACATCCTTAAACCTGAATGAGGGTGCACTTTCTTGTTCACAAAACTGTTACCGCTTACCTGATTTATAAAGGATAAAGAGGAACCTCACTCATACTGCATATTTTGATGTAGCAGCTGGGTAATATCTCAGTCTTATTAAAAACACCATTATTGCCTATATATGGATCGAATTCTCACATAGGAACAAAGATCAGATGTTCAGACAGAAATAAAGAGTCAAGCTTTTTTAAAAAAAAAACAAAAAACAGCAGCCATACTATATTCCCAAGCGTTTCCTTTCTCTCTGTCTATTTTCTCCCTTTTTCGAGCTGCTCCTGGTTGGCAGGTTCGCCACACAGCACGGCGACCTGTGCAACACCTTCCCCAGGCCAGATGGCGGTGTCGAAGGCGACAGGAGCAGCAGAAATCTGCCAGAGCAATCTGCTGCGAGCAGGTGTCGGCTAATTGTCTCCGAGAGCCGAGGCAGCGGTGGGCACGTGCCAGCGCTACCTGAGTGGAAACAAATATCTTCATTTGCTCCCGGTTTGTCGAGGGAGCGCGTTTCCAAGCTCTGAGACATAATAGGCCAAGCCCAGAACAAGAGGAGGGCGGTGTGCCGGAGCAGGCAGCTGAACAAGTGTACCTTTGTCTGACAGAGAAAGAGCCACAATGAAGCTCATAGTGACTGGTAGCAAAACACTCTTGACAATCATAATCATGCTTAAATGGATGCAGAAAAAAGAGAAAATAAACTCTGGCAAAGGGTAAAAAGGGCTGAGAGTGACTATTTCCCAATATTTAATCACGTATATGGTGTTAAACGTGCAAGGAGCCAGGAGACAAGGATTTCATTAAGTTTTACAATCAAGCCCATTTATATTATATTATATGATTTTTCTTACTTCTTCCAAACCTTTAGGAAATGTTTTCATATTTAGCAGCTGAATGTTTCAGATCAAGACCTTTTGCGTCTCCCTAAGACGACATAATTTAGGTCAGTACAACTTTTTTTTTCTCCCCTCCTTATTATACCAGCCTGTGTTCACACATGGGTAAAAAGAACGAATTTCACATGCGCTCTGTGATTTATTCAGGTACCGGCTCGCTGCTTCATAGACTCTGACATTCCCATTGTGTATTTAGAGGGGAAGGAGGGGCTCGTGGAAGAGCTGTTCAGTCTGACAACAGAGTTTCTCCTACTTGTCAAAAGATCTTTCAAACTGAGTCGACCGACCGTAGAGGGGGGAAGCAAAGTGCCTCTAATTTAAGTGCTTCTCTTTGTGCCGAACTCTCACTGCAAGTTGTTAGAAAATACCCTCAACTGTGCAACAAACTTCACATATGCAATTAGTAGGCATGCCATCAATGCTTTTATTTATACTAAGGAACATTCTGGAGACTCTACACCAACCATTTTGATGATTTTTTTTTTATGCCTAATCAGGTGTAGGGTACAACAGTTCCAGGAAGCAATATCCAACAAAGCCTGCAAAAAGAAAAAAAAAAAAAAGCTACCGGATAATTTCTCAGTCCACTCTGTTTTCTCCACCTACAAACACCATAAAACCCCACAGCTGAAAGCAAAAGTTTACATGCCTTGAAATGTAGGAAATTATTGTGAAGTAGAAGCAGATGAGGCAGGTTGAAGTAAAGTGGATCCACCAGGAAAGTTAATTACAAAAGTAAATTACAGAGCTTTTAAGAAATCCCAACAGGAGTGCATCGAACACCGCAGTTTGATTATATATAATGGTGCAAGAACATCAGCGAATGGAAAATTTTTTTGAACTATGGGACTGCTGCTTGCTCATTGCATCAGGCCAGATGCATCCTACAGAGCACTCCCTGCTATGTGAGAAGTAAGACCGTCTCTATTTTTAAATCTCAAGTAAGACTTTAGACTCTAAAAGCTTCCCACGATACTGATTGATCCCCTGACCCGGCTCTCTTCAGGCTTTCCCCTGGTCCATTAAGAGCTGTGTCACCAGAGGAGTTTAGCATTACCATGTGTGGCCTCTGTTGTTTCTAAAGCAGGAAGTGCCCAGTCAGGTTTAAGTGTGCTGCTTCCCCACAAGCCCCTGTTGAGATCTGCCTTTAACCCCACTTCCTGCCGTTCAGAGCTTGTAAGGCTGAACAGCCTGGGTCAAACTTCTGCAACCTCTCAGCTTTCAGAGTCTTCTGCTCTTTGCGCATTTTTTTAAACTCTATACTGCAGGTTGCATTGGAACTAAATAGCTGTAAAAAGTTGACTGTAAAGTAAATGTGTTTTAGGACTTTAGAACTCTTGGGGATGTTTGTTTTCTCTAAGCTTGAGAACTTGTAAACAGAGGAGGGAAAGCACGTCACAAATGTTAGGACTATTGTAGTTACGATTTAGCATTCAAGTCTGCGGAGTCAGGGGTTGTTGACAGTTTGGAGTAAAAAATCCTACACTGCATTTGAAAGTTCCTGAACGGTTTCAACCACAATTAACTTTTACTTCTATAACTGGGAGTTTGACATGGGGGTGGGAGAAAGGGTGTTGTTACCTAGGCTTTCCCGTGTTTAATGGGTGGGAAAGCATAGGTAGCATCTCCGCTGACAAAAAAGAGAAAAAACATTTTTTTCTGAATTAATGAGAGCTTAAAATCCTAAAAGAGCCTCTAGTAACTTGATTTAATGAGTACTAATGACCCCACTCCAAATAGAGTTTATAACACTGGGAGATACTGGCATCTTTGAGTAATAAACACTCACTAGCTACGTTATTCACAAATTTTCCCAAAGGTGCACTATTGGATTGAGATCTGCTAATTGTGGAGGCCATTTGAGTACAGTGAACTGATAGTTGTGTTAAGGAAACCAGTTTGAGGTGATCTGAGCTTTGAAACATGATGTGTTATCCTGCTGGAAGCAACCATCAGAAGATGAGTACACTGTTGCAATAAAGGGATGTACATGGCCAGGCTCACTGTGTTTAAACGATGAGACTAAGGGGTCCAAAGTGTGCAAAGAAAATTTGCCCCCACACCAGCAGCAGCCTGAACCATTGATACAAGTCTAGATGGATCCATATTTTCATGCCGTTTATGCCAAATTCTGACCCCTATTATCTGAATACAAGATGCTCAATTTGTATTTCAGCATGTCTACTTGCCTAAATGCACTGAGTTGCTGCCACGTGATTGGCTGATGAACAAGGACTTGAACAGGCGTACCTAACAAAGTCTATATATGTTAGATCATACGGAAACGTATGATCTAATATAATCGACGGGCGACGGTGGCTCGGTCTGTTGGGAGACTCGATGTGACACCAGAGGGCCGCCGGTTCAAGACCTAACTAGATGTGGACCTGGAGGTCGACCCAAGACCCACTTACTCGAGACCCCGTTCTGGACCCTTGGAGTTGGATTGGAGAGAGGATTGGAGACCCTTGGAGAGGCACTGGACACCCTGCCCT
>VUQH01036536.1:20386-32553 GCA_015106775.1 Etroplus canarensis | reverse complement strand
ACCCTGCCCTGAGCACCACTGAAGTGCCCTTGAGCAAGGCACCGAACCCCTCCATTGCTCTCTCGGGCACCTGTGATTGGCAGCCTGTGTTCACCAACCACTTTGACCTGCATGTTTGTATGAATTAAATTGTAATTTCCCTATATAGGGATCATTAAAGTATGTCTTCTTTGATATCCATTTTATTATTATTTTTATTGCCAAACTGCTATCTAATGTGTCAACTTGTGTACACGATCAGCCTGTATGATCTCCTTTCCTGCTGTCAGGACTTAAAGTTTTCTGCTTTATTTTCTACCCTCTTGAATCCTGTAAGTAATTATAAGTAGTCTAATGATAGGTTTAGTGGAGGAAAAAAGCATAGAGGGGAGCACATAAAAAAACAGGGATTTGGGGAAACCCTGTGCATTCATTTACCACAGTGTTTTTACTCCTCCTCTTCGTACATTTGAGTGTCATTTTACTGGGAGATCATAAAACGCAATGTTGATCCAGTTATTTTACACCATTTTTTATATGACAAGCTTTATTGTGCATTATGTTGTAGCTCATTCCTCAGCTCCATATACAACAGCTAGCATGTGTGTAATTACAGCTTGTAGCGAGCAGCCAGACGGAGCGATACGTGGATGAGAATCTGCGGAAGCACTTGATTTATGAAGCCCTGCTGCGCTGTGTGTGCAGTCCAAATCTTACTGTTCACCTTACCTCTGGAGTTCGACATCCAAACATGGACGTGGAGGGTGATGACGAGCGCCCAGAATCAAGGATTGGACTGAGCTGGACTTTCCATCGTCAGTCCAGTGAAGAAGCAGTAATAATTCTTGGTCTAAGACAGAGAAAAATGCAAAAGAATAAACAATATCCTGATTTTAAAAAAGACTCCACATTTCATAGATGCCAGTTCACATAGGGCTAAATACTTAAAGTTGACCCCTGGCTCGGTTAAATATAATAAATAATGTGAAATGGAATTCTTATTTGGCATATTTGAGCAGTGGTAAGGACACAAGCAGCCTCTGTACCGCATTGTAAAAATAATAATGGTAGCTATTAGTTATTTTCCTTTAAATACCCCAACGGAGCAACGAGCAAAGACCACAAATCTGAGTGGAGGTAAGAAACAAAGAAGCAAGCCCAGCCCCTTGCTCACAATAACTGCATCAAGCCTCGCACCCATGGCCCCCACCAGACTTCTTGTTTCTTAATTTTTTATGCCATTCAAGCCATTTACCACACCTCATTCTGTTGAGTTTCTCTTTTCAGTCGTCTCTCCAGCAGGTGAAATTCATATTCAGTTGAGTTAAGAGCTGGTGATTGACTTGGCCAGTTCAAAAGCCCTGATGAAGTTCTCAGTCGAAATAGCAGTTTGTTTTGGATCATTGTCTTGCATATAATAAAGTTCCTCCGGATTAGTTTGGATGCATTTCACCGTAAATTGACAGACAACATTTCTGCAGACTTCTGTGTTCATTCTGCAGCCACCACCGTAAGTTACATCATCAATAGAAATGACTGAACCTGTTCCAGAAGCAACCATGCAGCCCAAGCCATGACACAATCTCCACCATGCTTCAGAGATGAGCTTGTATTTATAGGATCATGAGCCTTTCCACCACTTCAGTAGAGGTTAATCTTTGTCTCATCAGTCCATCAAACTTTGTTCTGGATCTATTGTGGCTCATCTCTGGACTTTGTTGCAAAGTATGGCCTCTGTACTGTTGTTCTTTAAGTCTCCTTCGAACAGTGTGCTGTGATATTTCCACCCCTGCTCTTTGGAGGCTGTTTGTGATGTTACAGACTGTTGTTTTGGGGTTTTTCTTCACTGCTCTCGTCTGTCATCAGTTGTTGTTTTCCTTGGACGACCAGTTAAGCCTGTTGCTGAGTACACCAGTGGTACTGGCTATGCCCAGTGTTTCTAAAATTCCTCTAATGTATTTTACTCATTTTCTCAGCTTCAGAACGGCACACTTTTTTCCCATAGACAGCTCTCAGGTCTTGATGTTGGTCTACCCTTCTTCACTGCAGATGTCGTCCTCACAGGTAAAAGCCAAAGCTTAAAGTGAGAGCAGATATCCAGGGCTACTGCATGATACTACTTCGTCGATGTTTATGGTGTCTGCTGATGTCCTAATATTGATACATGAAGCACAACATAAATTCTACTTTAACAGACATAAAGTAGATGTGCAGATGTCTTTTTTTTTAACAGGTAATGGTCTTAACAGATTCAAAATAAACACGTGAGAATGAAAATGAAAGGGGGTCTTTTTCCAATTTAACACAATTTACATTTTCTAATATGTTTCCTTTCATAATTGAAGTATGATGACGATGCCATAAGCTTCATGGACGGCACAGCTGTGTGCCAGCGCGCTCGGCTGGAGATGAATCAGTGTGTTTAACTGTTTGTCCTCGCAGTACCTTTTGCCGCATCGGAGCAAGTCAAGTGCATCAATCCAATATGGTGTCATCTGCCACACACTCGGCACAGGTGCTGCACAGGAAATGCAGCAGAGTTTGGAAATCTGCTCGCTATGGTAGGCACTTTTAGAGGAAAATACCTCTTTAAGTGAGGTATTTTTCTTACTCTGTAGAAAGGATGACAAACAACTCCAAGGGAGCTTTCTGCTTTTAGCTGAAGGTGCACATTTTTTTAAAATTAAAGCCATAATTGTGGTTTTGAGTCCAACAAGGAATAAACCACCTTCGTCAAGTGTTCAAGATTTATTCTCATTTCTTAATTTCTTCTAAATAGATGGGTGAGATAATTCTGTCATTTAGTTCCTGCCATCACTTTATCTTGAACCACACTTTGTAATTTTCTTCACATGAGCTCCATCCTGGCCAAAATACTTCAATCCACTTCAAACAGCAGGGATGATGTGGTCGTCCAGTAATCCACAAACTGTGGCTTCCAGTGAAAGTTTATGGGCCGAGTTATCACGGGGGGATGAACTTTCTGAAGAATGTTGTTTTCCTAAAGTGGAGGGATTTGAAGTGGAGTGTAGTAAATTGTGAAAAAAAATGACAGTAACCTGGAGCATAACGTCTTCCAAAAGAGGCTAAGAACACAGGCCAAGCAGATGCATTAAGGTTGCTGGATGACAAGACACTGTCAGTCAGTGTGCAAAGGAGTGAAGAGAGCAAAGTTATTCACTGTATAGTCTTTAAATGTTGTGTAAATTTGTTGTTAATCAGGCAACAAACTCCAGAGCTGAATAATGAAGCCAATGTTGACGTGCCAAAAGCTGCAATTTGCCTAGTGGCCACTTGAGGCTGGCACCACCAGTGAGCCAATCCCCATAGACTCCCATGTTAAAATATCCAAATTTACAGCTGAAATAAACATGTACAGCCGCTTACAAAAATGATTTGGGTATGTGTAGTTAACTTCCTTCTAAATGGCAATTGGACATGGGGTGATTTTTTTCTTCTTCTTCTTCTTCTTCTTGTAAATTTTATTGGCGGTTGGCAAACTTAGTGCATTACCACCAGCAACTAGTGTCCCATCCACCCGTGTCATCCTTGCGCAGGGCCCGCAACCCTGTTGTCGTCAGCCAAGGCCGCGGGCCCTATTTAGATTCCATCAAGGATTGAAGTTAACGTTTTTAAGGGTTTCGTCTCCTAATAATTAGACTTCCTGACTGTGTTTGTGCACTGGGGCATTTTGGAGCATTTCTGATGCAATTTTTTGAGAAATAATACTGCCTGCGTGCCAAACCAATGTTATGTTAAAAAAAATTAATATTGTTAATGCATATATGATGATATTATAAATGTTAAGTAAACTGTTTTTGTGTTTGTGTATGTGTGTGTGTTTGTTAATGTGTGTGTGTTTGTGTGTGGGGGGGTGCCTTTGTAGTACAATTATAGCTGGAGACTCAACACGTAAATGCAATTGTGTTTTAGTTTAGAATACAAAACAAAAACAAGCAAAAAACAAAATGAAACAATAGTACTGTGTTTTAATTGATTCTGTTTTATCTTCTAATATTTCACTTATTGAACTCAATTCTCTACCAATCGCTTTGCATATGGACTAAAGTATTGGGGCACACTTCTTAATTATTGTATTCGGATGTTTTATATAGTCAAGTAGCTAGCTATGCAGTCTGCCTTTACAAACATTTGTAAAAGAATAGGTCGTTCTAAAAAGCTCACTGAATTCCAGCATGCTACTGTAATAGGATGCCACCATTGTAACAAGACAGACAAATTTCTGACCTCCATCAGCTGTAAGTGGTATTATTGCAAAGTGGAAGCATTTAGGAACTACAGCAACGCAGGCAAAGTGGCAGACCACGCAAAGTTACAGAGCGGCATTGAGAAAGTGCTGAGGTGCTTAGTGTATAACATTCACTAATGCTCCTCTGACTCAGTAACTGCAGAGTTCCAAACCAACTCTGGCATTAACATCAGCACAAAAATGGTACACCAGGAGCTTCATTGGCGTGAGTTTTCATGGCTGAGCAGCTACATGCAAGCTTTACATCACCAAGCACAATGCCAAGTGCTGGATGGAGTGGTGTAAAGCAAACCACCACTGGACTTTGGAGCAGTGGAGATGTGTTTTTTGGATTGACAAATCCCACTTCTCTTATCTGGCAGTCTGATGAGCAAGTCTGAGTTTGGTGATTGCCTGGGGAACATTACCTACCTGACCGCACTGTGCCAACTGTAAAGTCTGGTGAAGGAGGAACAATGAAATGGGTTTGTTTTTCTGGGTTTGACCTGGGCCTCTTAGCTCCAGTGAAGGAAATTTAATTTTTCGGCTTACTAAGACATTTTGGACAATTCTACTGTATGCTTCCAACTTTGTGGGAAAGCCCCTTTTAGTTCCAGCATGACTGTGCCCCAGTGCACAAAGCAAGGCCCATAAAGGTATGGTTAGATGAGTTGGGTGGGAAGACCTTTACTGGCCCACACAGAGCCCTGATCACAACCCCATCCAACACCTTTGAGATGAACTGGAACAGACTGTGAGCCAGTGTTTGAACCCACAAATACTCTTATGGATGAATGGGCAAAAAGTCCCACAGACACTCCAAAATCTATTGGAAAGCCTTTATATGCTGTTCTAGCTGTAAAGCGTGGACCAACTCCATATTAATTCCAACAGATTTAGAATAAAAGCTCCTGTATCTGTAATGTGTAGATGCTCAGTACTTTTGTCATGTATAAGAGGAGTTCAGGATCATAAATGGGTAAGCAAAGGATAACACTGTGGCTTTTTTGGTGCATGTTATTTTAAACTTGATTACATGAATCAACTCAGCCATTCTTTATTGTTACAAAAGAAAATGTTCACAGAAAAATCAAGTTGATTTTGGAGCCGATCCCAAAGGATTTCTAGTTTGGTTTAGTCTATGAAAGTGCATTTTCTCCTGCTTGTTATCCTATAGGGTTAAGCTGTATAAAAGTTTAAAAGATGCAGCTTTATATACTGCCCAAGAAGTTTGTGTGTCAGTCTTATTGGTCAGAATTCAAAGATTTTCTTTCTCTGTTAGTGGAGCACTAATTACACTTAGTATACGGTCACTTTTAGCACCAAAAAAATCAAGATGGCAAGTGCCTGAAAGCTAAAACTGAGGCTGTAAAACAAGACAAACCAGTTGGTGACAGCACAGTGACTACATCAGTAGTTTCTGTGCAGTGAATGCTTTAATGCTAATCAGACTTAATTATTGGCTTTCTAACAGTCCAAGTGTAAAAAATAGACATATTCATTCATTCGCTGCATCATACAGTCTAGGGGGAACGAGTCATTGTCAGTTTGGTTTAAGTAAACTTCTTAAATTCCTTTCTCTGCAGCCATTGTTGAACCAAAATTATGCGCACGGCTCCAGCTGTAGCTTTCATGGCCACACAAGCTCATACGTTTTAAATGTCGTTCAGTGTGCTGAATCCACACTTGTTAATGTCTGAAATATTATGATTCATGAGTTATACATTTCATTAAATAAGAAATTAGCAGAGCCTAATGAGCTATAGTGGGCAGCCACTTTTTCTTTTTTTTTTTTGTTTTTTTGCCCATGAGCTTTGCCGCAGTCCATTCGTGCACTTTTCAAGACTGGACTTTCTGGTCACTACCCATTGGAGAGCAACAGCAGCATGAGCAGCGTCCTGCTCAGCAGCCCTCGCTGATGAATTTTCATCTGCTAATTGGCGATGCATCGTTGTTGCCATTTGCTCTTGTGAAAACGGAGATTAAAATGTATTTGTCACTCATTCGCTCATAAAACTTATTCAAGCCGCCCGCTTTGCCCTTTGAGTCGGCCCCGGTTTTACGAATCACTTGTGGCCACGAGACCTTAGCAAACCACGAGCTGGACGTCAAACACAGCCTTTGGACTGACCTTTGATCACCCCCCCCCCATGGGCACGGGTTATTTTGAATCAGTATTTCATACATGGATGAAGTTATCTCTGCTGATCTGGTTCTGTCACTGTTGAGGCTGGTTTGATACAGGTGGTAGACCAGAGGAGGAGTTGAATCATAATTGTCCAGGCTGTGCAACATTTGTCTGACCTTTCTGAACGAGGATGGATGAGTCCCATCTACATGATGAGGAACTGCAGATGGAAATTGCCTCTTAGCGCTTGTTTGATGCAGGTGGGAAAATGTTACAGGCACATACAAACAGACTTCTTAGAAAGCTCTTAACTGTCACTGGGGACCATTAGTAATTTAGATAATGAAGTTTCCTGACCATATGTCATGAACTGTATCAGCCACATTTACTATGAAATTTTGGCTGTCAAATCAGCGGCATTACTATGTTGCATCGTTAATAAATGTCTATCCATTTGTTTGAATCCCGTGTACCATGATGAATGTTGTGTTTTCGAGGCTTTTTAAAAAAACTTTGCACTAAAAGAACACGTCTGTGTGAACTGCTGACACCAATTAAACCTTCTTCTTCATCCCAACAAGGTCAACTGGAAAATTTTACCAGTTGTTCATTCCTGAAATGGCATGGACTTGCCTGGGCCATTGCAACACTTTTGATTCTTTTCTTTTTCAGCCATTTTGTTGTAGATTTGGGATCATTGTACCGTTGCATGAGCCAGTTTGGGCCAGATGGCTTCATATTGACTCCAGAATATTTTGGTATACAGGAGTTCATGGTTGACTCAATGACTGCAAGATGTCCAATTCACAACAACAGTCCTCTCAAGGTGCCTTATTTGTAGGGGAAAGCTCAAACGATATCAAAGGGAAAACTCCAAGGTGAGTCTATCCCCTCTGTGCAACACTTGGGGACAGTGGGAAAGAAGAACTCACTTTTGACAGGACGTGACCTCTAAAAGAACAAGGTTCAGGAAAAGCCAGCCATCTATTACAACTGAATTAGTTCTATTAACAAACGGTAAGGTCCTCAGGTCCCGTGGCAGCAAAAAAAGAGCCCAAATCATCACCCCTCTACCACTGTACTAGATAGTTGTCATGAGGTGTTTGTGCTGACATGCTATGTTTGGTTTTCCCAAAACGCGATGCTGTGTATTATGGTCAAACATCTCAAATCTGATTAGGTCTTTCCAAAGGACATTGCTCCTGTGGGCTGTTGAGATCCAACTTACCTCTTTTGATGTTCTCTAGAGGAAGATGGGCTACTTCATCCAAAGAGTGAATAGTGACTATGAGAAGACATCGTAGTCAGTGATCTCTCTATAACACGTCTGTCCGACAGAGAACTTTCCTCTCTCTAGTTTCCAGTTCAGTGGACTTTCCTCGCTTGAGTCAACTAATTTGCACAGCTTGTCTTCATTGCCCTCTACCTAATTGTAATTTGCTTACAGTATTTGTCTTCGTATACTATGTATACAAGTATACTTTTTTATAGAAGTATACTTTCTTTACTGTTTAGCATCTTTAATTACTGTTGTTTATTTCAGATTTTCATATATTTTCTTAAATAGTCATTCTTTTTGTGAATATACATAGATTCTCAAGATATACTGTTTATCCTTTGTACACATGGTGTTTTGTCTACTTGCTGCTGTAATACAAGAATTTTCCAGTTTCGGATGAAAAAAGTATCTATCTATCTATCTATCTATCTATCTATCTATCTATCTATCTATCTATCTATCTATCTATCTATCTATCTATCTATCATTTTTGTGACTTGGATCAGTGACATTTTATCTGGCTTTTGCAAAACAAGCAAACTAAAACCCCCTGGTTTCTCATGTGGACCCGAGTTCCTCAACTCAGCATACAGTAGTAGTTAACTGACAGCTCTACAGTCCACCCCTACTCAATTTGACTCCCACTGTTTCCCTGAACGTCCACTAACTCTCTGCACTTCCTTCCACAGCGATTTCCTTCCGCGGCCTCTTAAGAGCTACATGGCGATTATACAATACCTCACAGTTGGCTGGGAGTCCCTGCGCTTTGTGTGACTTAAGAGGGAAGGATGGAATAGAGTCAAACAGTCATTTCACTCTCTGCTGACTCTTTGGCCCTCACATGAAAAGTGCTCCCTCAGTAGAGCTCGCTCCTTTTCGTTTCCAAACCGCTTTCACCGCAACGCTCACGCTCTCGGAAAAAGTTCTGCAGTGTTCGGGATAATCAAAGAAAGTTAAAAAAATTGGGAGTCTCCACACAAAGACAAGACTTTTTCTAACAGTGCATTCAACCTGGTTGTTACAGTGATCAAATTTTCCTTTTAAATGACTTTGGTAACTCAGGTATACGTGGAATTTTTTTAGAAGCCAGAAAAGCATGCACCCTTACAAAATATACTGTCCTTTCTACATTTAATGTCTCTGTTAGCTTCATATATCACATGAAGCATTTCCCTGCACAAATAATTGTTTTTGTTTGCCTTTTCCAAAGAAAAAAGCAAAAGACAACAGTTAATACCAGTTTCAATTTTGGGACCAACAAAAGGCTACATGTTTGCGCATTTCCACCACTTACCAGAGGAGCCTTTCATCAAAAGAGCCCAGTATGAAGAGAGGTTTTTGTAAGGCCGTTACTAAAAGATGAAGCTATATTTTGTCAGAACTACAGCCTGGCAGTAACATTATCACTCAAATGTTTTTCTTGTATTTATAATGAGACCCACTGACCAGTCAGTACAGTTTCAGTGAAGACCGCATATTCTTCCAAGCTGTTTTTACGTTTATAAAAGTGGTTAACCGCTAATTGTTGCAGCTTATGTCAAGCAGCAACAAAGTGGAGCCTTTATTCAGTTGGAAATGGTGTTGCATTGACTGTAGTGGGCACATCAACTGATGAATTCTGCTCTGAAGATTTTTTTTTCAGTAGGTTTATAGTTTCTTTTTGGAACATTTGCTTGGCGGGAGTCAGGTGAGGGGCAGCCAATCCAAAGAAAGCGGGCTTTAAAGGAGGAGGGCCTTAAAGAGACAGGAGCTAAAAAGGCTTCTTGCAAGCAGCTGATGAACTGAGGGGCTATACAATGGCCCACTGTACGGTGCATGAGGATTTTTAGCTCATTCAGGCAAAGGATCAATGAGATGATGCCATGGCAAGATGTCCATAATCCGTCCATCTGTCTGCCTGTCTGTCCACAGCTCACAAGATCACGACGCCTCCACCAGTATTGGTCAGTCAAACTTTCACACAATGATCACCTAATGAGTCTGGATCCAAACTGTGCTCAGGGTCAAGGTCATATTTATCTTTTTTCAGACACATTTCCATTTTCACAAGAATTGCTATTCCTCCTACAGTATGGTTCAGACTGTAGTGAAACTTGCCCACAATGATCACTAAATGGGGCTTCACTAAAATTGTGGTACAGGTCAAGGTCAAGTACATATTGGTTATTTTATAGACCCTTTTCCATTTTCACAAGAATAGCTACTCCTATCAGTATTAGTCTGGATTGTGTTGTTCATAAATATGTGTGCCCCTCTGCTATCTATACATAAATCCAGTCCTTAGGTTTATTTATGGTGTAATAACACCCTAAGTGAAGTTAGGTCTGGTAGAGAACAGGCCTAGCTTTGGGTCCTAGAGGTGATAATAAAGAAATAACCTGGTTTACATTTCACATTTTTACAGGTGGAAAAGTTGGTCAGTTAGCAATGTTGCACTGTTACTATTCCTGTATTTTCCGTTCCTGTCATGTTGACAGGGCTTTAAAGTTTCAATTCTTTAAAATGGTAAACTTAGTGTTAATAGCACTTGATAGCATTAAATATTAACTTGCCGGACATGTTGCATACCACTTTTATCCTGTTAGATGATGATGATCATGATAATACTGGTCATGATCACAGAGCGGATGGTGCTATTGGTTGACTGTCACATCAGGAAGAGGTGGCTGTGCCCCTCCTATCATGATTATACTACCATCACTAATATGGTCAGTACTATTTGTGTTTAAATACTTTCCTGTGTTTTATGGCCATGATTACTACCACCATGTGATACTATACTTTATTAATCCCCAGGGGGGGGAATTACAACCGTGATCATCATACTCCTGAACTCATACACTTTACTTTGGGGGTGAACCAGATGAATTTGCCCTGGATTTGACTGTTTGTGAGTATCTGTGACTTTTCAGTGGATTTTAATTCTCTTCGGTTTGTGCAATACAGCCAACCAGTAACAGGAAAGCCTATCACTTTCTTTCCCTCACATTACAATAGCCTGTGGATTTTGGGAAAATCTTGAGCCGGATGACCTCCTACATCACTGACATTCTGGTGTTTGAAACTAAGAATCAACTAAGAATCATGCACAGCTACTTATGTAGAGTGTGAGAAAAGATGCTTTTGAAATGTGATTAATTGGAGTTGTAGTTGCTCTATTTATACCTCAAGAAACTCCTGTTGTCTGCAATGCAATCTCAGTTTTTTGATGTTATGTGCTGCAGCCTGATTGCATAAACATGAGCTCAATTTGCAAAATGTAAATTTTTCCTTAAATGAGAGCTTTCCTCTCTCTTAGAAGTACATTGCACATTATGGCAAAGCAGTAGTACACTTTCATGGGCACGGGCTTCCTGCCATTACTTTACTTGTTCATTGCTTCCTGCTGTAGCACACATTTCATTGAGCACAGCTACAATTACAGACACCTCATAGATTTCTGAAGCGCTTGTTTAAGACTGTTCTAACTGGAACAATTAAAGTAGCACCTGAGTTACCTCGCCTGACGCGGCCCCTCCAATAAAAATGGCTCCCCACTGATTTGCAATGGTCTTTTTTTTCTTGTATGAGAGCCATTTAAAACAGGGGCCCCGTTACCCGGCTGTATCACCCATTGACCCTGCAGTGCTAGGGGGAATTCTTATGACTCGATTGTTTAGACAAAGGTGAAATGTTTATTCCTATTAGCCAGCTTCCCCACAAGATACAGTATTGACCTGGAGGAACGTCTGATCGGCTATCACAAATTACAGCTGCTGTGTGGATGCAGCTCTGCTCCGATGCTGCCTGGGCATCAGTGAGCGGTGCGTGGGACATGCAAACACAACCTACAGTAGAAAAAAAAAAAAAAATCAATGGAGTCTAGTCAGATGTTAGGTAAGTTGTCCCCGACGTTTGCTTTAGGGACAGTCACAGTTGTTTAATAAGACCCCGAGCATCTCCAATCAATGAGAGCTTTCCATTTCCCCGTTTTGAAATCAATGCGGCTGCTTGATGCAACACTGCTGACTTCTTGAGAGGTATCTTCATAGCTTGACCGCACAGGAATTAGTTAGCTCGATTTTGATGGTGTTTCTCGTTTTCTTAGTTCATTTCGGAATAATGTAGTGTGGCATGCAAAATTAAGAGTCCGGCATTTCGCTGCAGAGAGGGAGTTGAGATTCATAAATCCACCAACAGAGAAAATTAATGAGCGTCAAACATTTGAAACAGGTGTGTAAATGTTGCTCCCTGTCCGGGGAAATTTATGTAAGAGGCAAGCCTTACATTAATCATAAATGCTGGGGTCTTTTTAGGACAAAATAAATCAATATAGGATGTAAATATGCTGTGGAAGTTTTAGTAAAACGTGGCAGAAAGATGAAAGAAAATATAAATTCTCTGAGGTGTGTTTCTGCTTCCCTGTTGCACTTAATCTTCAGTCATGTACAGAGAAGAGAAAAAATACACAAGGCAAGTCTAACATGCTCAGAATGTCATGAAATCTGCTATTTACTGTATTTTAATTTGTTCCTGCTTCCTCCCTTCATCCT
>VUQH01036536.1:6185-18577 GCA_015106775.1 Etroplus canarensis | reverse complement strand
AAGTAGTGATGGAAATTAAATAAGAAATGAACAGATGAGTCTAAACATCAACTGGATTAACCTCTTAACATCCATCACATCACTGGCGACCCATCTAGGGTTTGGGTTGGTCAGGCACGTTTACATAACTGCCAGCTGCATGCTTAGCATGTGGCTAAAGCAAACCCTAACTCTTAATAATCGGGTGCTGACGAATGCTAAGACTTTAACAAAATGGATCATCCTCAGCCTCACAATGCATACCAGTGGACATATATATTGTATTGCTTGCGCTGAGTGTGGACACACAACCACTGTTAGATGACATGATAACAGCTCAGGATAACTGATACCCGACATTTAATAGACTATAATTTTCTGGTATAAAATCACAGATATCCAGCAAACACTGTCAAAACAGGTTCAGCAAAAACCAAACCATAGATGTTTGCTGATGTTATTTAAATGTAGAATAGAGGTCAAATCAAAGGCAAAACAAGAAATATCAATCACATCATTGGAATGTATGAACTAAATGCATATATCTTTATTTTTTTAATCCAACAACATTTGATTGGCAACTGATTTGGTTACTACATTATTGTGAACAGATGGCTACACTGTCTTTTCCATGCACAAAGACGAGTAATACCAGAGCCTGTTCTTTTTTTAAATACAGTCAACACGTCTCAGCCATTTCAAATTCAGTTTTATTTATTGCAAGGTGAACTTAATATGTCTTGCCAATAACGTTCATTTCACCGCTGTCATTTAGCTCAGCGGGATGAGAAATGGGTCAAAGAGCAGAGGGTCAGGAGTTCTAGTCACCCTTTCACTGTATCTCTTCTGTGACGATCTCCTCTCAGTTGAAATTTTTTCTTTTTTCTTCTAATCAATAAAAAGTTAAAATAAAAATAATTCTTGAACACAAACTTTCTTTTGCTAGAAAGTCTAACAAGGTTGTCCATCAAGCCAGTGGTGAACTTCAAAACAACTTTCATTTTGATACAACACTTAACAGCCACTTCATTAGTTCAGTCTTGCTAGTGCTGGGTCTGAACACCTTTTGCCTTCAGAACTGCTTTAATTCTTTGTGGCATAGATTCAACAAGGTGCTGGAAACATTTCTCAGAGGTTTTGTTGTGTATTGACACGAAAGCTTCACTCAGTTGCAACAGATTTGCCTATGATGTGAATCCTTCTTTCAACCACATCCCAGAGGTGCTCCATCAGATTGAGATCTGGTGAGTGTGGAGGCCATGTTCAAAAAACCAGTTTGAGATGATTCGAGCTTTGTGACATGGTTCATTATCCTGCTGGAGGCAGCCATCAGAAGATGGTACACTGTGGTCATGAAGGGACGGACATGGTCAGTAACAATACTCAGATAGGCTGTGGTGTTTAGAAGCTTTCATGTTGTTTACACCAGATTCTGACCCTACCATCCAAATGTTGCAGCAGAAATCAAGATTCATCAGACCAGGCAACAATTTGTGCACCTTCAGAGATGCTCTTCTGCATACCTTGGTTGTCTTCTTCTTCTTCTTTCGGCTGCTCCCGTTAGGAGTCACCACAGCGGATCATTTATGAATCATTTATGAATTTATGAAGTTTTTACGCCGGATGCCCTTCCTGACACAACCCACACCATTTACCCGGGCTTGGGACCGGCACTAGGAGTACACTGGTGCCTTCCTGTCAGCTCAAAGCAGTCTGGCCATTCTCCTCTGACCTCTGACCTCTGGCATCAGCAAGACATTTTCTTCAAAAAAAAACTGACGCTCACTGGGCATCTGCTCTTTTTCAGACCATTTTATAAAAACACTAAAAATAGTTGCGATGGAAAATCCCAGCAGATCTGGCAGGTGTGACACCGACAAGCTCACAGTCACTGATGTCACCTTCTTCACAATTCTGATGCTCAGTTTGAACTTCAGCAGGTTGTCTTGACCATGTCTACATGCCTAAATGCATTGAGTTTCTGCCATGTGATTGGCTGATCAGATATTCTCCTTAACATCTAGTTAAACAGGTGTACCTAATGAAGTGGCAGGTGAGTGCATATAGTAGATGTCAAAGAAAGAATGTCAATCTGTGTCAGCATTTTTGCAGCATATATTGTGTGAGAAGTCACTCTTTCTTAAGTTTCACCTACTTAAAATTAACTCAAATTGTTTTTTTCTGAAGAAAATGAACCATTATATATTTTTACATAATTTTAGATTCTATACATTTTTATACTGAATGTTTTTTGTTTAGTGTAGCACCGTGGGGCCCTAGAGCAACACAGTTTCAATCCTCTGCATGTGTTACACATATTGTAGAAGTGGCAATAAGGCTACTTTGAACTTTGAACTTTTCTTTGTATCAAAGCAGTAATACAAACAGTAAGTTTGAATACGAGAATTTTTGACAAAAGCTTGTGCTCATCAGATCGAATTGGTGAAAGTACAGTAGGTAGCAGTTTACAGCAGGTTTTAAATGCTTTATATTCAGCCTAGGAGTGATGCTGCAGTTCGTTGCTGCTGATTGGATGATGAACTATGAGCACTAAGAGACTGCAGACTGTTAATTTTGTGCTTTTAAGCTCGTGAGACATCTGCAGTCTCCTGCACAGCTGCACTACACTGTCTCCTGTACATTTCTGCTGTATTTATCTACTTCACCAGACTTGAACATTGGTGTCCCGCAAATAGAGTGTGTATAATATTGATGACCGGGATATGTGCCGTTTAATCAGCGCTATCGATCCGCTCGGCACCGTTGCCTTGTGCAGCTAGGGTGGAGGAGCGCTTAAAACAAGAGGGAGCGTTTGATTCCCCTGTTGGAGCTACATTAACGGTGCCCGGGCCCTCCCCTGTCGGCGCTCCTCTCTCCACCTCTCCTGTAACTGCATTGTGCTTTCGCTCAATCAATACTTGCAGCAATTGCTCAAATTAAAAGGAAAAAATAGGTTTGCTGAATCCTCACCCGGTGGCTTCCTGCGGACTCCTGGCGGCCGCTGTGGATCGCAGAGCACTTACAGGAAGTGGGGGGGAAAGGTGTTCGAAGGGCTGATTGATGGGCTGTCTCAGCACGGCGCTCACCCACTCAGACTCCACCAGACTGCCAACTCCATCGTTGTGCAAGACTCTCATAATTCACAGCTCCTCCATCAGTGGAAACATGCAGCAGCTCCCAATTTACACATGTAAGACGTGTCCATTTGAATATTGCCAATTTTCTCAGGCTTACCTCCATACCTTTCTGTGTTTATCGACTTTCATAATGGGCCCACTATGGTATTGTTGTCCTGTATTTCAGGCAACAGCGCATGATTCAAAGGCATCAGAATGTCACTGTTTGGATATAGGTGATTGGAGGGATACATTTTCTCTTTTCCTCCTTTCCCTCTTTTTTGAAACCTAGACTGCTACCCGGTAATCACTCAGCGAATACCTTTTGAAGTCAGGGGAAGTTCAAAGCGGGTGTCAGTGAGGCTGTGGAAGACGACCCCTTCGCGTTCCAGTCATTTTATGTAATTGGTGCTGTCTACCGTCGAGGGCGAGCTGAAGGAATACAACCTTTATTAGTACAATCGCAGGCAGGTTTGGCTTTTAGCCGTAATATCTTCCAGGCACCACAGACACGCACATATATGTGCGCACACGCACACACGCTGCATCAAACAGACGGTGTCAAATCACCAATGGGTGGGTGTTTGGCTCAGGAATGCAATTACCGTGGTATGGGGAGAGCTGCATACATAGAGAACACACTGGGTGCAATAAGGTGAGCTGGCTTACTTTTCTGTTGGAACTTTCCTTTTTCCGTGCACGGCTTCTTTAGCGGGCACAAGATGAATGCGAGGAAGAGCAAATGGCCAAGTGAAACCGTATCGGCCCAAACAGACACAAACTGTTTACAGTATAGTGTTACAGCACAGCTGAAAATGGCATGGGGAACTCTGTAGCAGACAATAGATTTTTGAATGCGCCTTGGTGGAAGTCAGAAATGTCATTGTGTGCAATTTAGCAAAGCTTGGCTTGCAAAGCTTGATTTGTATCACATAGGAAATGGCACAGAACCTCCTGAGTCTACTGCTAACAGCAACTCCTATAAATCACAGGCCGCTAGTTACACATGCAAAACTTTTGTTTTTATGTCTAAATGTCTTTACTATGACCATTTTCAATTCATTTCAATTCAAGAACTTTATATGTCCCTAGGGGCAATTCAAGGCACGAAGGGCAGTTTACACAGAGTAGTATTTATACGGTAAATAATAAGGATAAAAATCTAGGTGATGAAATGAGGTAAAAATATTGACAATATGTGGTATGATAATGAATGAGTAAATTGCACATGACAGAAATGTGTTGCTCACAGTTGAAAAACACTGAAAACGTTGAGTATTTTGTACAGTATGTACAGTATAATATGGACAGTGTTCACATGTTGTGCAGTTTATATATAAAATAAATTATATATAAGGTGCAGGTGAGTAAAGTGAGTCCAGTGCAAACAGGATGAGCAGGTGGGGGTTCTCTAGGGAGGGACTGGGGGGGCAAAAGGGGGTTAGGAGTTAAGGAGTTGAACTGCCCTGGGAACAAAGGTAGTTCTTCTCCTCTGTGTTGTGCAGTCCAGCTGCCTTCCAGACGGAAGCCACTCCAACGCATTTTGTTTGTCTTTACTAACCTCTTGGATGAGTGTATTTGACAAAATTCTTCAATTCCCTTCGGTTCCACGCAGCCGTGTGCCTTTCAGTTGGCTCTACAAGCCATCCTTCAAAGCAGTGAGTCCCAACCAGCAGTACAAGCACCCCAAAAGACGCTGCTACAGTAAGTAAGGGCGTTTGTGAAAGTGGACCTTACCAGGTTTGAGCAGAAAAGTTAAAGGCAGAAGAAAGCAGCAAGCCAAAAGGACTGGATTAATAACTGAAGTTGATAACAAATGGTCTGCAACAATACTCAGGTAGGTGGGAGGCGTTTAAAGGATGCTCAAACTGTGCCAAGAAAATGACACAGGGCAGAATGGGTTCATGCTTTCATGCTGTTAATGCCAAATTCTGACCCTACCGTCCGAATGCCACAGCAGAAATTGAGGCTTATGCGACTAGGCCAACGTTTTCCGATCTTCTGTTGTCCAGTTTTCACAAGCCTGTGTGAATTGTTGCCTCGGTTGCCTGATAGTTGTGGCACCTGGTGTGGTCTTCTGCTGCTGTAACCCATCGTTCAGAGATGCTCTTCATGCCTTGGTCGCAACGAGTGGTTAGTTCCTATCAGCCGGCCATTCTCCTCTGAGCTGTGGCATCAAAAAGACATTTTATCCACGAGAACTGCAGCTCACTGGATATTTTTTCTGCTTTTTTTCCTTTTCTTTCTGGACCAGTCTCTGCAAACCCGAGAGAGCTATGCTAGAAAGCCCCAGTAGATCAGCAGTTTCTGAAATACCACGCCATGTTCAAAGTCACTTAAACCACCTGTCTTCCTTATTCTGATGCTTGGTTTGAACTTCAGCAGGTTGCCTTGACCATGTCTACATGCCTGACTGCATTGAGTTGCTGCCATTTGATTAGCTAATTAGATATATGCATTAACAAGTGATTGAACAAGTGTACCTAATAAAGTGGCCTGTGGACGTATTTCAAATACCTTGCAAAAATTGCATAATTTAAAGTTCGTGGATAACCACGCATGAGCGTTACATGTACGGCTGCCTTTCGAGAAATGTTATCAATGCAGTGATGTAACTTTTCATGTACCTGATGATTGGAATTAATATTTGTATTTTCTTTTTTGTCTCACAGTAAAATACAAATGACTGAAACAGCTTCACGAAAACTATGAGGACAAGTTGGCTGTCATCATTAGTGCCAGTTTAAAATGATGAAACACATTTAAACATGAGGTGCTGTTGATAAAGGGGAACTCATGGTGGGAATACATCTGCTATTTTGTCACTTACTATAGTAAAACAAGTAATGTAGTACCAGTCACATTTGAAACAAGTCAGTGTTTTAAATTTATTGCTTCGCTTTCATACCAAGAATCCCCCCCCCTGCTGAGGAACAAACGTACATGTGTGGTATACATGTCCTCCTTCAACCCATGAACAATGCTCACTCACAGCCCTGCAGACCAGCATCCGGAGGAAAAAAAGCATCACGAGTCAAAAGGCCTATTCCCTAACCCTCATAAATTGCACATAACTTGATTACAATGAGACGATTATACCTTATTAGCAAGGATATTATGGCGTCTTCTTACTGGGCCTCATTATATAGACTCGCATCTGTGACTGAACAGTGGCGCTTCCTTTTTTTTTTCCAGTGTGCATGTGTGACCTGCCAGCCATTACTGCAGCTGGAGGAAGAGGTGGGGGGTAGAGGACTGAGCAGGATTCATGTGGTTTAGGCTTTTGTAGGCAGCAAAATTCACACTCTTTAAACCATGGCTATATTTATACGCATCTAGGAGGACATTATAGTAAATAGATATACAACCACTAATTCCATAAAAGTCAGGATGCTGCATAAAATAGAAATTAAAACAATTTAATGATTTGTAAATCTCATTAATCAATATTGTATTCATAAAATAACACAGAAAACACATCAAATGTTGTAAGTGAGACATTTTACTGTTTCACTAAATACTAGCTTGTGTTCATTTTGATGGTAACATGACTCAAAAGAGGGCTACATAAGACTGGGAAAGTAACACATTACACAATCACATTACTGGCGACAGGCCAGTAATGTGATTGGGTATAAAAAGAGCACCTTAGAGAGGCAGATTCTCTCAGAAAGAGAAATGAGCAGAGGTTATAAGAGGTTCAGGTAAAATTGCAAAGATTTGAATAGTCCATCATCCACATTACATAATATCATCAAAAGGTTCTGAGAATCTGAAGACGTCTCTGTGTGCAAGGGACATGGTCGAAAACCAGTATTGGATGCTGGTGATTTTTGGGCCCTCAGGCAGCACTGCATTACAAACAGATATGATTCTGTCATAGAAATCACTGCATGGGCTCAGGAACATTTCCAGAAATCATTGCCTGTGAATACAGGTCACCATGTCATTCACAAATGCAGGTTAAGCTCTAGCATGCAAAAAAGAAGCCATATGTGAACATGATCCAGAAATGCTGCCGTCTTCTCTGGCCCAAAGCTCATTTAAAATGGACTGAGGCAAAGTGAAAAACTGTTCTGTGATCAGACAAATCAAAATTTTTATTTATTTATTTATTTGTTTTTGGAAATCATGGATGCCACATCCTCCAGACTAAAGAGGAGAGGGACCATCTGACGTGTCAACAGTGCTCAGTTCAAAAGCCTGCATCTCTGATGGTATGGAGGGGCATTAGTGCCTATAGTATTGACAGTTTGCACATCTGGAAAGGCACCATAAATGCTGAAAGATATATGCAGGTTTTAGAGCAACATATGCTCCCCTCTTTTTCAGGGAAGGCTTTGCATATTTCAGCAAGATAATGCTGAGCTGCATACTGCAGCTATTACATCAGCATGGCTTCACAGTAGAAGAGTCTGGATGCTGGACTGTCCTGCCTGCATTCCAGACCTTTTGACAACTGAAAACATTTGGAGCATCATGAAATGTAAAACGCAACGGAGAAGACCCGGGACTGTTGAGCAAGCATATCAGACACGAATGGGACAACATTCCTCTTCCAAAGGTCCAGCAGCAGGTCCCACATTATTATGGACTGTTTTTTAAAGAAAGAGGGGATGCTACACTTTCTTATCTTTCAAATTTACATTTATTTATGTCTAATTGTGTTACAGAAGTAACACATCGCAATTTCCCTCCCCCAAATTCAAGATGAGCTAGTATTTTTCACAAAATAGTAAAATGTTGGTTTGTGTGGCTTGTAGCTCACTGCATTGTGTTTTTATTTAAAGTTAATGCAGCATGTCAACCGTTTTGGAACTTGGGCTGTTCTAGCAATTAGGAGAAAATGCTCGGTTTTCATTGAAAACATTAGAATAATATGTATTTTGTGCTGGTATCAGGATGCAGGATTGAAGCAGTTGTTATTTAGAAGTTACAAGGAAAGTAAGCTTGCCATGGCACACACACACACACACACCAGTGTTGTATCTGATGGGATTTTTACTGTAATTACAGCACTTCTCTTGCACCTGCTAAGACTCGGTGTCCAATACAAAAAGGCCCATTGCAGCGGGCAGCTTGCAAGTCTAAATGTGTGTAATCATTTGGGTGTAAAGCAGGACACTGCTGCAGGGAGGATGTGCGAGCTCAGCAAAGCTTCCTCGGGTAAATAAAGGTTTAAAAAAGACATCTAGATAATAGCCGCCCGTGATTACAGAGGCGGTTTGCGGCGCAGCCCTCCGACGGGCGCATGTGTGTTGTGCAACTGCTACGCCGCCAACAACAACATTTTCTTCCATGTCAGCCGCCAAAATGAGAGCAACTGCCATATAATCTGTTTTTAATGGATGCTAATGCAGGAACACCTGTCATAGCCACGGCAGCATTTTTCCCCCCAATATAATCCTAAGAAGATTACACATGTTGGGAGCAGGTATTCCTGGATTAATTATTGACAGACTGTGAATTAGGTCTTATAGCCAAATGCATTTTGGTAATGTGTTTGTATATACTGCGCCTGTGGTTAATTCGATCCCATAATGGGTTGTTTAGGAGATAGCGCTCTTCACATGACTTTAATTTACAAGTATGGCGTCAGTTGCGATGAGGGTACTCATACCTTATGTGCAGAAAAGTTTTATCATGCAGTCTGATTTAAAACTTGGAGTCAGATTTACTTGTTTTTGTTTGCTTTGACTCTAAGTCTAGGTTCAAACATCTTCTGAGTTAGATGCAGCTCTTGTCTTAACATGTTTCTTAGCATTCATTCTAGCCTGATCCAGCTTCCTAACAGCTCTATTAGGAAGTCCAGTGTACACTAAAGTGAAAATTATGGATAAAGCATAATTATTAGCTAAAGATAATAAACAGTTAAAAGTGGTCATTAAAGATAATAAATAGCTGTTAGAGTATTAGGCTTAACTAAAAGTAGTCTAGTGTATGAATTATTAAAATAGTAGCCAATGCTTATGGTTACCAACCAGTCTCTTGTCACGTGGTCTCACTCCAAATCCACCGCACCAGAGAGCAGTTGGTGATGATAGTCCTGCAGGTTCAGGTCATGCCTTTTGGTACCAACTTGACTCCAGGATGGTGTAACTGGGAGTCTATTCAAGTGCGGTTTGAGAGACTTACTGGAGAGGCAGCTGAAAGAAACCAAAGACCGTCACATCAGGTACCTCGTTGGCCATCAAGCTGATAGAGAAAGGCGGTGAGGCTGAGGTTGGCTGGTTTGTGGTGACCGAACTTGGCATGTCCACTGAGAAAGTGATTGCACTGATCACAGATTGCATCTTTCCATTTAGTGCTAAAGTAATCTGCCAAATATCTTCCTATTGCCAAGTTGGACCCCCGTTTCCTTCAGTACTGCCTTAATTCTTATGGCACAGATTCAACAAGGAGCTGGAAGCACTCAGCAATTTTGGTCCATACTGACATTATAGCATCACACAGTTGCTGCAGATTTGTCGGCTGCGCATCCATGAGGAGAATCTCTCCACCACATCCCAAAGGTGCTCTGCTGTATTAGGATCTGGTGACTGTGGTGGTGATTAGAGTACGGTGAAGTAATTGTCATGTTCGAGAAACAAGTTTGAGATTATTTGAGCTTCGTGACACAGTACAGTATCCTGCTGGAAAAGGTACACTGTGGTCATAAAGGAGTGGACGTGGTCAGCAACAATACTCAGGTAGGCTGTGGGATTTAAACGAGGACATTAAGGGGCTCAAAATGTGCCAAGAAAATATCCCACACACCATCACAAGGATGGATCCATGCTTTCATGTTGTTTATGCCAAATTCTGGCCCTACCACATGGATGTCACAGCAGAAATCAAGAATCATTAGACCAGACAAAGTTTTTAAAGTTTTTCTTTAGCCTCAGTTTCCCGTCCTTAGCTGACAGGAGTGGCACCCCAGTGTGGTCTTCTGCTGCTGTTGCCCATCTGCTTCAAGGTTTCACGTGTTGTGCATTCATAGTGCTTAGGTTGCAGTGATTCTTTCTCACCTCTTAACTTTGCCATCAACAAGGCATTTTATCCTAGAGAGCAGCCACCTACTGGACATTTCCATTTTTTGACCGTTGCCGTGATGGAAAATCCCAGTATATCCCAATATATCAGCTGTTTGTGAAATACTCAAACCAACAACCACGCCATGTTCAAAGTCACTTAAACCACCCTTCTTCCCCACTCTGACGCTCAGTCTGAACTTCAGCAGGATGTCTTGGCCATGTGTACATGCCTAAATGCAATGAGTTGCTGCCACGTGATTGGCTGATTAGATATTTACGTTAAAAGCTATGAATAGGACTTAAAAGGCCAGGAATACGTCTATCAGTCAGTATACCTTGGCAGTGAAGAAGGAGCATAATAGAAACCAAAAATGAAAGTGATTATTGGAGCGGCATTATTATGATCTTCAACAGATTACATAAATTCTATCCCTCCAAGACTTAAGTCGCCGTGGACGATGACTCCGACCTTAACCCAAACTCTGACTCTAGAATGTGCAATTCTTGTTTTTAATACATTGTTCTCAATTAGGGATCAAAGAAACTAATCCTTCCAACTGACACATGTCAAAAACTAATCTAAAAGTCCATTTGAGCTTCTCCAAAATGTCGGGTTCAGGTGGGGTTATCAGTTATCACCTATGATTAGCACTTGCTTTGGCCTCCACGAAGGCAAGTTAGCTCTCAATAACTCATGGGGAAGAGAGCTTCGTCGGTGGTTATCATAATGTTTGTGCACGCCTTCATCCTATTTGTGTTCTCCTTTTTTTAATTAAGGTTCGCCATCCTTTTCCTAATTCTTAAATGTGTACCGAGGAGCCTGGCATGCTTATCTTCAGTCTAATTTAAAATCTAAACTTTCCTGCGTCAACTCCACCGCTCCACCACCTTCACTCTGCTTCACCACCTCCCTCCTCGCCTCCCCCCGGATGACAGCCGGAGCCGCAAATGAGTGAGGCTCCACCTGACAAGCCACCAACCGGTAGGGGGGAGGGGACATAGGTACATTAGAACTGGAGAAGGCGACGCATGATAAGGGTGGAGGTGGGTGGGGGGTGGGGGGGAGAGAAGGATCTGCTATTTTAGAGCTTCTAAGGAGCTCATTAAGCAAAGGTGTGATCAGCACGCCTCCGCTTAGGTGATGCTACCGGCTTCCACACCTTTGCTTGCCACACTACAAGTCAGTCAATTTTATTCACTGTTAAAGGAAGAGGAGGAGGAGGAAGAGGAATGTGTGTGTGTGTGTGTGTGTGTGTGTGTGTGTGTTTGGCAGGTGAGAGGGAGCGCACTTAGCCAACAGGCCCTTTTCTTCTCCCCCTCTCCGTCTCCCAGAAGGCTCACCTCCACTTTCAATTGTCAGACTTGTTAGTGAGCCTGTCTGACATCGAGGCCGTCAAGTTAGCGGCTGGATTGCACTTTATGACGTGTGGTATGATAATATTTTTACCTTACGCTGAGCGAACAGGGGCTTGTTCTTCCATCTCTAATTCCCCTCAGCCCCGAGGCCCCCTCCCACCGCCTCTTTACCTCTACTGGAGATTTTATTATTTGACTTGAGAATTTACTCTCGCCTCGCAGCGGCTTCCTTATTCCCAGCAGCGCAGGAATCACGCGCCAAGGAGACGTTGACGGATGTCTTCTTCCGTCCGCCGGAGAGCTGTCGCCCCGGACAACGCCGACGATGACGAGGAGCTTCTGACATGCTCTACTCCAGCTCGCGTCTCTTGACGCGAGCCTCCTGCCGCCATTGCCAGCGCGGGGCCGCCACCAGGGAGGATGCTGGGATACGCTGCAGTGATTCACCTATTACAACTGGCTTTGGAAACGTGTCACACACACACACACACCTTGACTGCAGCGTGCGCACACACACACACACACCCCTCCTGGATAAGCTGCTGCCAGGAACAGCAGAGGGGGCAGGCCTCGTGTGCACAGAGCAGATGTACGAGACAGGAGGAAAGAAATGAAAAAGGAGGAAAAAAAGAGACAGCGAGTGTGTGTGTTGTTCCGCAGACAGCTGAGAAATACACACACAATGTCTAAATCTACCTTCCTCCCGCGAGCACAATGGAAAGATTACTCGCAAACTGCCAGGTAGACAACAAGGCGTGAGCCGTCAAACCCCTCGCAGCTCACCGCTGCGAGAGCTAATCAGGTTTGAAGCACACCCAGGTACACTATCTTTTGCTTTTGAGTGCACACGTTTCCCGACATTAATCCCCACTAAGCCTTTGCAGCTAATGTAATCTAATTAATGACTTTTTTTTTTTTTTTTTTTCAT
>VUQH01036535.1:13984-27114 GCA_015106775.1 Etroplus canarensis | reverse complement strand
ACAAGCCTAGTGCCGGTCCCAAGCCTGGGTAAATGGGGAGGGTTGCATCAGGAAGGGCATCCTGTGTAAAATCTTTGCTCAGAGGAGGTATAGTGGATATATTGGATAAAGGATGTTGAGGATGAAGCTGCCATGCAGGAGGAGAAGAGGACCACAGAGAAGATTCATGGATCTAGTGAAGGAGGACATGCAGAGGGTTGGTGTGAGGGAAGAGGATGCAAGGGATAGGGTGAGACGGAGGCAGATGATCCGCTGTGGCGACCCCTAACGGGAGCAGCCGAAAGAAGGAGGAGAAGAAGAAGAAAAAGACAATGCAGTCAGACAGGAAATTTTCCAAACCTTTCCACTGCTCCAGAATCCATTGGCAGCATACTTTATGCCACTCTGGCACTTGTGCTTGGTGATAAAAGGTTTTCATGCAGCTGCATAGCCATGGTAACCCATGCCATGAAGCTCCTGACACACAGTTTTTGTGCTGATACTTATACCAGAGGAGGTTTGGAACCATGCAGAACTCTGCCTCGGCATTCTGTGACACTGCTCTATAACTTTACATGGTCTTCCACTTAGTGGGTGAGTTGCTGGGGGTCCTAAATGCTTCCACTTTGCAATAAGAAAATTTATAGTGGTTGTGTAATATCTGAGAGTGAAGAAATTTCAAGATCTGACATGCTGCATCGGAGGCCTCCTATTACAGTACCACACTCAAATTTATTGAGCGTTTTCGAATGACCGATACTTTTACAAATGTTTGTAAAAGCAGACGGCTAGATGCTTGACTTTATACACCTGTGCCAATAGGACTGAATGAGAAATTGAAAGGTGTTGCCCAATACTTTAATCCGTATAGAGTATGCACATCACTATGGAATGACTTAACAACAAAAAATATTGTTCATTGTCTTTTGTTTATATGAAATGTCTGATGGTGAGTGCACTAATGGCACAGTGTAGTGAATATGAAGTCCTCTGTGTGGAGAGGGACAGACTCCTTTAGCTGGTTTAAGTCTTACAAAGTGTAATGCACTACAGAAATTCTTTTGTAGCTGCATTTGCTTTCCAATCTGTTGCTCACAGTTTAACTCTGTCATTGGATCATAATTTTGAAACAGTTTTGATTGATTCTCACAAAAATACCCAAACAAAAACAGATGAAAACATTGTCCCAGCAGCTCCAGTCTATGTCTTCAAAAGTGATTCCATTTTCATTTTCTTACCTTTGTCGTTGAGGATCAGGATTGCTTAGCTAACAGTTCTCTGGCTGTGTGTATGAGGAGGAATTTCACACTAACTTTAATCTAACATTTGTTTGAATCTCCTAGAGAGAAACCGATGAATCCAGCATATTTGGAGTACCCAGAGGAGCACCACAGGACAGTGATCCTGGGGCATCAGTTTGAGAAGAAAAGTTTAGATTCAAGTAAGCACTGTGCTTCCAACATGGTTAGGACTGATATGCCAAGGCTCAGTGACAACATGGTGTGACAATATCAAGATCTTCATTTTTTTTGGCTATTTTTTAATGCCTCAACTCATCAGTTTCTCTCATCTGTCTTGCTTGTGGCTATCTCAGGAGCCGTGTACCTCAGCACCAAGGTGGCAGGCATCTCTGAGCAACAGGAGCTGTCCATAGACAAACTAAACATACAGTCCAGCAATCCAGCTGGCATTTGTAAACATTTTATTTCTGACTTTGACAACACTGCCTCAAACAAGCTCTAGTTCAAGATTTTTTTTCCAACAATATAATTTTACCAGAACATAATGTCTAATGACATATGGCACTAGACACACTGCACTATAGACAGCAGTGCTCATTCTGCCCATCATTTTTGAGTTACACAAAGATGTTCATGTTGTTCTTGTATGTTGTCTCTTGGCTGGTCATTCAGCTGGAGGAAACGCGGATGCTGAGGGCATCCCTAAAGAGCACTCTCTACCATGACCTACAGCTTCAAGTGACGTGATGAGACAAGTCAGGCATGTTTTCCTGCAGGCCCTGTGACAGCACAGACAAGGCACTAACCAGGGAAACTGGCTGGTCCCTGCTCAACCACACTTCCAGCTGAGCCCTACCTTCGCTTTTCACATGTGACAAACAGCAGCCTGCAGGAAAAAAAAATGGCTCTTCTCTTCAGACACAAAAACATCACATGGACCTCTGGCTTTCTCTTCATTGGAGCCCCTCAAAGGCAGTTTGTGATGTGAGGTCGGGTGACCTCAGTTTAACGACTAAAGTACCTGAGTAGAATAGCTTTCAACTTAACCCTAATGGCATCAGACAAGTGTTCTGACTGATTGCAAGAACGACTGATGCTGATAAGATGTCTCCCTGTGGTTTCATATCGTCTGCTCACTGTTTTATGAATGTCACTGTCACGTTTTATTAAATATATGTTTCTCTTCCCTCTGCTGGTAACCTTAAATGCATTACAAGTATTGAGACCAATAATGTCTGTTTTCAAAGTAAATATTTTCTGTAAACTAAAGAAACATCCAAATTAATCAGTGAAAAGGAACCAAATCCTCACCAAATATTTTGAATACATTGTTTACCTTCATGGCTTTGACTTTCGTTGATTTTTTAAAAAGTTTTTGTTGGCTCCATATAGTTGTAAATAAATGTGTGACAAGCCAGTCTAAATAGTAATCACCACAGTTAAGGTCCCAAAAGTTTCAATATTCCTAATTAAACATTAACACTAATCATTTCTGACTTGAAACCAGCTGTGTGGGAATAGTGGTTGAAAATGAATGCGAACTCAAGCTGCACAAACTCCCACTGTAGTCCTCTATACATTCCCCAGAGCATGTCACACATGTACAGTATACAGCTCTTAATCCAAAGACTGACTGGATATGCCTGGTGGGAGTGGCTCTTACATCCATACTAACATTCATACTAACATCCGAGTTATTTTCTTCTAATGTAGCCAAAAGGGTTTCAGCAGAACCCCCCCCCCCCCCCCCCCTTCCTTTTCCTCCCTCTCCACATCACGCTTAATTTAAAACCATGGCTGGGTTAGTGTGCTGCTTCAAATACCGCACTATGTCTTCCAGGACCCTGTGGGAGATTGGCAGGTCCCCATTGGACAGAGCGAGAAAGTGCCACAAGACAAAAATATCAGAGTTTGGACATGATGAAGAAAACCTTTATGCTCAGAGTAACAAAAACAGCTTGTGTCGAATACCTCCTGGATAGAAGGCGAAGCACCCTTAATGTAACAGAGTGAGATGTGTCATCATAAAAGCAGATGAGAGATGAGCAGAGGAGGATTGCCAGATATGTATCAAACGTGGAAAAGTGTGTGAGAAAGAGTGTTGATGGAGCAAATACTTGTCACAGTCCCTAACTGCATCTGAATGCCAGGAAAACGTTCAACTTAATATATTTTTGTTTGGTTGTTTTCTAAAATTGTCGCAAAACTACTGCATATGAAGTGAGTGTTTGAGCATTTTCTCAAACCTGTGGCCATATTTAATTTTAATGCACTAGGCAATAGGAGGAAGGACATTACCGTCTTTTCAATATGTTTTTACAAAATATTGCTCTTTAATACTCATGTTACTGTGAAATTTCAGTTAACCTAATATCACAGATTAATGTGACTAGTCATGTTGACCTCAGTTATTTAAGAGTGTCATCACTTTCAAATAAATTACGCTTCACGAGACAATTTTATTATTGTTTTATGTAGCTGTATTACGCAGAAAGGTGTAGATTTATTCCAAAATGCCCAATAACCCACCAAACCAAACACAAACTTATGTAAACACAGCATACGTAAACAGCCTCACCTATTTGTCATTCCAACTTTGAATGACTCCTTTCTCCATCCTTCTCCTCAGAGGTATTCCCTCGTTCTGGACCAATGCTTCCTGCAGACCATTGACTGCATCCAGAAACTAAAGTAAATAGTGCAGCTGTGAACGCAGAGGTTAAAGTTAGCCATCAGTATATGAGGGATCTGTGAACTTTGCTCAGGCCAGAAAACGGTTTGGACCTCTATGAGTCCATTCATCTCCCATTGCCTCTCATTTACATGTAATGGAAAGAAAATAAACAGCAGAGCCCTAATGTGCTCATTTACAGTAAGTAGAAATAAAGTAATGAGTTTTTATCTTTTCCAAGATGGTGGTGAAGGGAAGTGTAACAATCAAAGTCTATAGGGTGAGTTAAACAGTTGCTGGCGCTGATCTTACAAATCAGGAGCAGAGGTGTTCACTACAGTCACACATAGTGAGATGTAGATGAGACATGGTTCGTTAAGCAGTTTCCTGATCTTGATTTTCATTTGGGCCTCTTGCCCTCATATTCCAAGCTTCTTTTTTATTCATCTTCTTCTACTTTGCTTATACTGCTCTTATGGACATGGTGCAGTGAGTCAATACTGTTACTGCCTTTTAGTAATTTTGTTTATGCGAATATGTTTAAATAAAAGTAGCATCACTAGATGGCAGTGTGGTTAGTCAGGTACTGCAGGGCACCCAGTTGTTTTCTCTTTTTTTCTTGACAGTGATTCTTATATTTTAGTATTATGCCAAAAATCAACAAATTAAATTAGATGGATCCTGTATGATTAGTGTGCTATTAACAGTAATTATTTTTTACAGTACATTTTAATTGCCATTATCATGACGCAGTTACCATTTAATCATTTCAATTTCTTGCTTTTGGAGTTAATACTTTGAATACTGTAATTACAGAGAATAATATTTCTGAACTATTATAATAAGGATGGACAAAAGTATTCCATTCTAAATCCATATTAGTATGGAGTTAGTTCCCCTTTTCCAGCTATAACAGCTTCCTCTTCTGGGAAAGCTTTCTGAAAGATTTTCGAGTGTGTATGTGGGAATTTTTGCCCATTCATCCAGAAGGGCATTTGGGAGGTCAGACACTGACATTGGATAGCTCGCAATCTCTGTTCTAGTTCATTGATCACTGGACGATAGGACGTGGCTCCCAATCTCCATTCTAGTTCATTCCAGAGGCGCTGGATGGGATTGAGGTCAGGGCTCTGTGTGGGAAAGTTAAGTTCTTTCTCACCAAACTCACCCAACCATGTTTTAATGTGTGCATGGGGAACAAGTCATGCTGGAAAAGAAAAGGGCCTTTCCCAGCTGTTTAAATAACAACATAGAATTGTCCAAAATGTCTTGGTAAGCTGAAAATTTCCCTTCAGTGGAACTTAGGGGCCCAGGCCAACCCCAGAAAAACAACTCCATAGCATTATCACTCCTTCATAAAACTTCGCAGTTGGCATAATGCAGTCAGGCAGGTAACATTCTCCTGACAAAGCCAAACTCATCCATCAGACTGACAGATAAAGAAGAGTGATTTGTCACTAAGACCCCCATTCCACTGGTGCCGATTGATGCCGTTTTAATAAAATAGAAAAGAATTTCCCCATTGGGTATCAATAAAGTAATATCTTATGTTATCTTAAACAGCTAAAATCCTGAACAGTCTGCAGTGGTTCCGTAAATGAAACGCCAATAATTGGCAAGAAATGGCATAATTGGGATAATCGGCTCATGTTTTATGACCCTGCTCAAAAACACGAGCCGATTTCAAAAAATTGGCAATGTTCTGGGACTTAAACCGCATAACAGGGATGAACAGAGGAGGTTTAGAACCCTGCAATTATTGAGACAGCAGAGTGTTGGCAACTTTTACACACTATGTGCCTCAGCACTCATAACTTTACATGGTGTCTCACTCATTGCTGTGGTTCCTAAACACTTCCACTTTGCAATAATACCGCCTATGGTTGAGCTTGGACTATATCTAGGAGGGAAGATATTTCACAACCTGACTTGTTGTAATGGTGGCATCCTATTACAACACCAGACTGGAATTCAGTAAGCTCTTTAGAATGACCTATTTCCCCACAAATATTTTTAAATGCAGACTACATGGCTAGGGACTTAATTTTATACACCTGTTGCAATGGGACTGAATGGAACACCTGAATCCACTAATTAAGAGTCATGGCCTATTACTTTTGTCCACATAGTGTACTTTAAAGGATAACTGTGCAAAGAAACATAGTTCAAACTGGCATCTTCATTAGAGCTGTTGCTTAGAAAACTAGCTTTTGACAAATTGTAGGCCCTCACACTCCATACTCTGAAGCTCTGTCACTAAAGGCTGCTTTTCTCCTCCCAGTCACTTTAGTAACTCAGTGTTGCTCTTGACTCTTGGCTCTTTCACATCTAATCCCCCCTGCAATTTTCTCACTTTAAATTGAATTCCTCACCATGTTGTACCAAACTTGGAAATAATCAATTTCTTCTGGAGGCACGCCACCTCACATCTAATGATAGTCATGGAAAAAAATGAAAAATGCTTCTTTGTTTTAACTGAATAGCAAGTGCCTGACATTTTTACATTTTGATATGCTTCAAAAACCTCTCAAAAACTATATAACATACAGAGTATACATTTTGACAATGCATATATTTTATATATAATCCAAAATGTTATGATAATTTGCCAGCACAGGAAGTTTGTATCATTGATTTTGTTATGGGTATACATCATCACTGGTGCAGATATCCTTTATGTTCTTGCCGCCAGATTCTGCTGCTGATTGCAGCTGCTTGGCAGGAGAAGCAGTAATGTGAGGGCAAGTCCCTTAGCGAACAAAATTCTTTAACTAGTCCCTTAATACGTACTGCCTTGTTGGCATTGACATTTTGCTCAGAAATATGATCATGGTCAGTGAGATCTGCAACCTTCTGGAGATGTGTGCGAAAGTATCACTGATAACAAGGCTGGTGATTTGTTTCATAGTTTTAGATTCTTCTGATAGTTTTCAGTTGAGAGAGATGGAGATAATTGGGAGAGACAAAAAAGAATGACACACCAGCTGAATCACAGTGAAGCCTCTAGAGGCTTATTGCTCAGAGAAATACTGTCTGTGTATGTCTTCTGAATATTTGATTTGACACTACAGTCACATCCTCTAATTAATACTCAACAGGTTCTCAAGGTGTCTGTGCAAAATCATACACTAGCATTACGTAGTAGATCATGTAAAGGTGGACAAAAGACAAAACAAGATGCTCTTTTACTGTTTTCATATAATGATTAAAGACTCAATTAGTAAAATGGTAAGCCACCCTGTTTAAAAATTTCTTCTATTACTATCAGTTGCTGACACTTCTTTCTCATGCCTGATACCTAATATATGCAAGTCTTAAGAAAAGAGAGTACATATATAACAAATACAGCATATTTCCAGGCTTAAATTGGAGGTTCTACCATTATTGTCCTCTACTACCAAACCACAATGGCTCCTAAGCATGTTTCTTCTGTTGCACAGAATCTAGTCCATCAGATAGCTATGGGACAAAAATGTCAAACATTTGAGGAAACCTTCTGACTCCCTGCATTACAATCAGGCAAGCAATTTGACCTTTTTTAAAACATGAACATACAATAAGTGATTTTCATCACAGTTTTGACCAAGACACACAAAAAACAATAAATTCTAAACAGTAAACGAAATGGATGAATTTAATTTGGTATGACCATCCATCCATTTGCTGCTGATTATTTGGGTTCAGGTCACAGGGCAGCAGTCTAAGCAGAAATGCCCAGACCTCCCACTCCTCAGCCACCTCCTCCAGCTGTTTTGGGGAACACCTAGGCATTCCTAGGCAATCTAGCAAAGAGATTTAATTTTTTTTTAGCATGTTCTGGGTCTCCCTGGGGTTTCACACCAGTTGGACTATCTCTGTTGACGTTTTTGATGTGGAAGAGTGGTGGCTTTACTCTGAGCCCCCTTCTGGCTTATCGAGAGCCCAGAGATTCTTTGGAGGAAGTTTATTTCTGCTGCTTGTACCTGCAATCTCATTCTTTTGGTCACTACCCACAGTTCATTGAGTTGAGAATAGGAATGTTGATGGACAAGAACATTGTTGACTTTGCTTTCATATTGAGCTCTCCCTTTGCCAAGATAGACCAGTACAGCATCTGCATTAGTGAAGACACTGCACCAATCCATCCGTAAATATCCCGCTTCCTCCTTATCTCACTTTTATGAACAAGACCCCAGGATACTTAAACTCCTCAAATTGGGGGAGTAACTCATTCCCAACCCAGAGTGGGCACTCCACCCTTTTCCAACTGGATGTGCTAATTCTCATCCCAGCTGCTCTACACCTGACTGCAAACTGACCTAGTGCAATACAAGATGGAGGTCCTCATTTGGTGAATGATTACAGAAATCGGACAAGATCCTGAGATCACCAAACCTGACACCCTCCATCATTTGGCTGTGTTTGCAAAAAAATGAACAGAATATGGACAGTCCTGGTGGAGTTCAACACCACTTGGGAACCAGTCACACTTATTGTCTGCAATGTGAACCAAGCTATTACTTTGGTTGTACAGGGACTAAATAGCTCACAAAAACGGTGCCAATACCCCATACTTGATCTTTTACAGGACACCCCAAAGGACACAGTCAAATGCCTTCTCTAAGTCAAGTTTGCCAGTCCAAAGGCACTGCCCCTGATTTCCATATAATTTTATAGAGATGTGTCAACCAGGGCAGCCCCACACAAGGGTAATAATTATCCTAAAAACCAATATACTGATGAATGATCTAATTCAAGCTTAAGAAAATTATGTTTATCATGTTTTGAATGCTAACATTTATATTTTGGTAATGAAATTAATATTAGTGAGCACTGAGGACAGACATGACATAGGACAAGTGAAAGTTTAGTTGCGTTCAAGTTTTTGCAGTGCTGAAAGTGAAGTGTTAACCAGTTACCTGTTCCCATGTTAGTAAACAAACACATGCCCATGGATGATGTTGACAAGTGAGAAAACAACACTTCAAAATGAGTTTTCCACAGTATAGCTTTGTAACTTTGTTGCTTGTACAGTGAATGTAGCACTAAACACCAAATTTATACTGCATTTAGTTTTTAGTCACGCTGGACATTGTATTTCTATAACACTTGTTGAGCTTTAGAAACACTGTGGCAACACAGGGTTCTGTGAATCTGGCTGTGTCCTCATGGTACACTATCTACAGCTAAGAGTAGAGGTATCTATTAGCAAGAAACACTTCAAATAAGTGTCATTGCACCACTCTAACACATGTATCCCCAGTGATTGTAGCATTGTTGCAACAAAAATAAATATAATATAAGACATAGAAGTTCAAAGCACATTCATTCATTCACTCATTCATTTTCTGCCACTTACAGTATCTGAGCAGTCTAAGCAGAGATATGCAGACCCTCCTCTACCTGGCCACCTCCTTCAGCTTCACCAGGGAAACATCAAGGCATTCCCAAACCAGCCGAGAGATGTAATCTCTCCAGCATGTTCTGTTATGATCCAATTTGAAGTCACAGGGGTGCTGGAGTAACCATCGCATCTGCCATAGGGTAAGAAGTGGAATATACCCTGGGCAGGTTGTCAGTCTATTGCCACACACTGTTAATCAAATATAAGTCAACATGGTCACATGCACTAATTGGCCATTTCATTAAGAACACCTGTCCAACTATATAAGGAAATTATCTAATCAGTAGGCCCACAGAGTTCCACAGAATTTTCAAGAGGCGTGTGTTGCTATGCAAATGTTTACCATTTCAGCTTCACTTTTGCTGGTGTATGTTGCTATGACTTTGATCAGTGTGAAAAGGCTGTCCTGCAGTCTTCACGATGAAATTAAGTGTTATATTCAAAAGGTTGAGTAAATTGATATTTATTTCAGCCTGTCATAATGTGGAGAAAATCTAGGTTGATTTATTGTTTTAAATAAATCAGCATATTTGCTCAGGAAACAGTGATTATGATATTTCTTTACAAATTGCTGATAATGTAACAAGCAAAAAACCCTCCACAGAATTCCACAGATTTTCCCTCTGGATCACTTCAGAAAACCATGAAAAAATCCGCAGATTCCATTTTGGCCTGCTAATCAGCCATCATATGGCATCAGCTCAATGCATTCAGGCATGTAGACTTGGTCAAGATGATGGCTGAAATTCAAACAAAGCATTAAAATGGGGAAGAAAGGTGATTTAATTGACTTTGAACATGGCATGGTTGTTGGTCCCAGAAGGGCTCCTCTGCTGGGATTTTCCCACACAAACATCTCTAGGGTTTATAGAAAATGTTCCCAAAAAGAGAAAATACCTGGTGAGTGGCAGTTATCTGGGTGAAAATACTTTGTTGATTCCAGAGGGCTGTCATGGCTCACCTGTCCCGGTCCAGGTTGGAGCCGGTTTCCAAGGGCACGCTAGAATGGCCAGACTCTTTTGAGACGATGGCCAAAGTAACTCAAATAACACTCTTTGCAACAAGGTAAGGAGAGCATCTATGCATGGTAAAATTTGCAAAGGCCCACCAAAGCTTGAAATGATTATTCTCAAATTCTACTGCAACAGTCAGACAGTAGAGTCTGGATTTGGCATAAAAGACATGAAAACATTATTCTGTATTGCCTTGTATCAAAATTAGAGGCTCTTGTGGTGTAATGGTGTGGGGGATATTTTCTTAGCACACTCCGGGCCCCTTAGTACCTAACTGAGCATCATTTACATATCACAGCCTACTTAAGTATTGTTGATGATCATATCCATCCCTCTATGACCACAGTGTACCCATCTTAAAGCAGGATGACACACCATGTCACAAAACTCAAATTTTCTCAAACTCTTTTTTTGAACATGACAGTGAATTAACTGTACTCAAATGGCCTCCACAGTCACCAGACAACTCTGCAGCAACCGTGTGATGTCAATATGGATAAAAATCTCTGAAGAATGTTTTAAGCATCTTGCTGAATCTATGCCAAGAAGAAAAGGGGGTCCAATCAGGCAATAGTGAGGTGTACCTAATGAAATGGACAATAAGTGTAGATACTCTTTGACAAGTTTGCTTGTGCCCCTCTCGCCCTTTCTCATTTTTGCGATTCACCCTCATCGTCATTAACGATCACTGAACAGATTATGAGATATGAGAGACAATCATTTACCACAGACACATAAAATAGAAGTAATTTAAGAAGTCAAATTGCAATTAAAAAGGCAAACATTTCGATTGATATTTTACATTTAATCAATGCATTTTAATTAAATAGTGTGTTTGTATTGTCATTAGTAATTAGCTTGTGACTTTGCTCCACCACTGTCCATTTTCTCCTGTGTTCCTTTATTGTCATTGCAAGTAAGTGCATTTCTATACACTTTTCAGTGATTAATTTGATGAGTGCAACTATAAAGGCACATGAGAAAAAATATTCTCAGATAATAATTGCCTCAAATATTTTGTCCCACTTCAAATTATAATGTAAATGATACAAAATTAAACAAGATTTGTATTTGCTCAAGTGTTTGAATGAGGTACACTCAGTGCACTTGTTAAGTGTTAAAATATTAAGTTGGTGCTTCACTTTGAATATTTTGATCTTGGTAAAATCAAACATGTAATTGGCTGCTTAATGTCCTCATAACCATCTCATATTGCAGATCAAATGTTACAACAAAACATCATTATCACCAAGAGTTTTCTCCATAGGCCCCTTTGTTGCAGAACTAGAATGCCAAGGTAGAGCAGATGTATAAAACTATATTGTCTGTGAAAATAACATAATTTCAAAGACTTTTCTTAAGCTGGCTGTGAAATAACTTTTTTTGACAAAGAACAGTTTCATGAAAAAAGAAGCTTTGTGCAAGCACACCACATTAAACAACACAACTGGGCTCTTTCATATATGTGCCAATGGTTGGCTCTAACTGATCATGCACTGGTATACTGATTACATCCAACATTTCTGTCAAAAGCTTTTTCTAACTAATTCTGTGGAGAAGGGTTCTCCTTGTCCCTAAAAACCCCCAGGATGGGGTTTCTGTTTTCTATAATAGTATACATTTCTCACTGGTTTTAATCAGGGAAGTCAGATTCAAGTGTGGAAATGTAGTATAAATGTGTGTTCATTCATTAGTTCAAAAAATACACAATGTCACTCATTCTATGGTGATTACAGGACAATTCACACTGTTTTTAGCTCTGACAAAAATATTCAAAAATGATATTTTTTGTCACTGTTAATTAAAGACCAACCCAGGAATGAGAAAACGTTGGAAGGGAAAATGGAGCCATAATGACTCAGAATCCACTTTGACTAATGACATTTTGTATTAAAGGGCCTACTCAGTGTGCCCTAAGATACCAGCATGATACTTAAATATATTTGAAAAGCATCTCTCAGCTGGATGTGTCAGTCAATCTCTTTACAGTCATTTCACTGAAACCTTTATGTAATATAGTCTGTAATTCCCACTGATATAGCAGTATATGTGAAAATTAGATTTCACATTTACAACAGTAAGATAAGAGTAGATTAGATATTAAAAGACATTCAGACATTATGTTCTGTTAGCAATGAAAATGACAATGCCATACAAGACAGAAACCCAGATATTGAAAACATCGAACTGTAGAATGTTGCCAACTATGTTTGCTCAAGAACATACTTTAAAGCAGGACTAATCAATATTTCATATTAACAATCAATCATTTGAGTATGTGTGATCCAAAAGGTCTTGTCAGCCTAAGAGTTATCACACTGTTTAGTTCTCCCAAGCTTCACATGGGGTGTTAGGATCATTTGATTTTCATATCTCTTATCTGGGGCATTTGCCAGTTGCAGCAGGCAGCAGTTTTTCTTAAAAAAAATTCAGACATACACAGTTAGAGACAGGCTGTACATTCAGCAGCAGTAGAGCCTCATATTTCTCTCAGGGTTTTAATGGGAAGCAAAGGAGAGCTGCAAGACGGCAATATTACACTAAAAGTTGGGCTAGATACCAAACTCTACTGCTCTTCACAACCATAGCGCAATGCAGGTTGGCGGTGTTGGCTCTTTACATGAGTGTTTACCCTGTTGTGTTCATCTTTGCAGAGAAGTCATTGGTTTTTCCTTAGGTTACTCCAATTTGAAAACAGCATCTTGGCTCCTCATCCTTTACCACACTAAAATGATGATGCTGTGAGGATTTTACATTTCAGCCAGAGGCAATAAAGACGATGACTCAGTCATTTACTGTGTCTGGGCAGGCCAACACCATCGTGGTCAACTGCACTACCCATC
>VUQH01036534.1:0-17032 GCA_015106775.1 Etroplus canarensis | reverse complement strand
TGAAATCTCCGGCGATTATAAACAGTCCGTCGGGATGGGCATTCTGCAGCTTGCTAATAGTTCCATACAGCTCACACAGAGCTTTCTTAGCATTAGCGCTGGGAGGAATGTACACTCTGATAATCAGGGCGGTAGTGAATTCATGGGGTAAATAAAAAGGTCTGCATCTAACAGTTACGAACTCCACAACCGATGAGCAGTGGTTAGACACGAGCACAGAGTCTTTACACCATTCCGTGTTTACATAAACACAAACGCCTCCCCCGCGAGTCTTTCCACTGGTGGTAGCATTTCTGTCCGAGCGAAACACAGTTAGCCCGGTGAGCTGAATGGCGGCGTCCTGAACGCTCTCGCTGAGCCATGTTTCCGTGAAAACAAGGACACAGCAGTCTCTGTACTCACGCCGTGAAGTTCGTTGGAGTCGGGAGCATGTTTCCACTGCTCCAGAGTCCAGCAGTGCCATGCTTCACACCACTCCATCCTCTGCTTGGGATTGTGTTTGGTAATGTTAGGCTTGTATACAGCTGCCTTGCCATGGATTGCTATGCTATGAAGCTCCTGGCACACAGTTTTTGTGCTGATGTTAGTGCCAGTGGAAGGTTGTAACAGTTACTGGGTCAGAAGAGTGCTGTCATTTTTCACACATTATGCACCTCAGCACTCAGTGACCCCACTCTTTAACTCTGTGGCTGAGATGCTGTGGTTTCTAAACGCTTCCACTTTGCAATAAGGACACTTACAGGTGATCATGGGAGCGAAGATACTTAAAGAACTAACTTGTTGCAACGTGGCATCCTATTGCCACGCTCAAATTCAGTGAGCTCTTCAGAACAGCTGTTTCTTTTTTCCACAAATGTTGGTAAAGGCAAACTGCATGGCAAGGTGCTTGATTTTATACACCTGTAGCAATGGGACTGAATAAAACACCTGAATTCAATGCTTAGGAAGTCTGTCCCAATACTTTTGTCCACAGAGATAGTATACAATGTATCAAAACAAACAACAGCTACAATGGCACAAAACAGAAAAACTCTACCTACAGGCTAGTGACTGCCTTTGAAGTATACATGTGTGTTGCCATGCCTCTATGTAAAGACAGCAATTTATGGCCACTGGAACAGCTCCAACAAAGTGTGTATCCAAAGCGTCTGCCCCCTCACCGCCTCACGTTGGGAGATAATCGACATATTTTTACTATCTTCTGTTCATTATGGCCAGTACACACTGATTACAGGCTGGATTTATGGAGCTCTGAGGCCACACTCCCCCCTTACTTTGGCCGGACCTCTCCTGGAACTGGGTGGAAGTCCAGGGGGGAGATCACAATGAGGAGGAGGAAGATGAGTGGAGAGAAGGATGAAGGATTAGAGGGGAGGACAGAGGAGAACAGTGTATGAGAGCTAAGAGAACAGGATAAAATAAGATAAATACAGAAGGAGAACAAAGGGAAGGAGAAGGGAGAAAAACAATGGATAGGAAGTAATAAGACCGGAAGATGGAGGTGAATGTGGGAGTAGAGTAAAAGAAAAGTACGATGCTGCTGCCAGATCAAGTTTGATCAGTCTGAGATAAGAACTCTTAACTGTAAGAATTCTCTCCAAGCTACATTTGTAGGATTAAACATGGATAAATGTTGCTATCACCAACAGAACATCTTCCAGTCAATTATTACCAATTGAGGATTGCTTAAACACCATCACCAGACTGACAACTTTCTATGGCAGTTGTTGGCATTTGCTCCTACACAGAGCTCTGCTCTGTATGCTCAGACATCTGCACACTTGTCCTCAGCATGTCGCTTCCTCTCAACATCTCAACTCTTTCTGCACACCTTTACAAATGTGCCACAGAACCAGCCAATCAGCCTTGTGGATATAGAAATTCTGATTGACCAGCCCCTTATCTGCAGCACATTTGTTTTTTTTTTTGTTAAAAATATAGCTAAATCAAGTTGAGTGGCTTGACAGAAACAGGATTAATGCACAGTTTTGGTTATTTTTATAAATTATAATTATTTTAAAAGAAGCCATTTTTGCACATTAACATGGTTGCCCTTAAACTACTCCAGTGTTGCTTTAGCAGTATGCTTAGGGTCAGTCAGTCCCAGATCCCTGGAAGATTCAGACTGTCCTCAAGAATTTCCCTGTATTTAGCACCATCCATCATTCCCTCAGTTCTGACCAGTTTCCCAGTCCCCACAGTGAAGCATGATGCTGCCACCACCATGCTTCACTGTGGGGATGGTGTTGAGGTGAGTGTTGGGTTGGTGCCAAATTTAGTGTTTTCCTTGATGGCTAAAACATTCAGTTTTAGTCTCATCTGACCAGAAGACCTTCCTCCATATGTTTGGGGAGTCTCCCACATGCCTTTTGGTGAAAGTACTTTATTAATCATTTCTGTAAATAGTGGCTTATTTTCTGGCCACTCTTCCATAAAGCCCAGCCCAACTCAGCAGTGTACAGCTTATAGTGGTTCTATGGAAAGATAAACTAGTCTCCTCTCTGGTTACCTTTTGTCTCTTTGTTGCCTCTCTGATTAATGCCCTTCTTGGCCAGTCTGCGAGTTTTGGTGGACGGCCCTCTCTATAGGCAGGTTTATTGTGGTGTCACAATCTTCCCATTCTGTTATATTTTAATGGTGCTCTGTGGGATTTTTGAAGTTTGGGCAACTTTATCCATGACCTGTTTGAAGAACTCCTCGGTCTTCATGGTGTGGCTTGCTTGGTGGTGCCTCTTGCATTGTGGTGTTGCAAACTCTGGGGCCTTTCAGAATAGGTGTATATATACTCAGATCATGTGACACTTAAATAAGGTACACCTGCGTGCAATCCAACTAATGATATAATTAGATATTTTTTAAATGTTGTATTTTCCATTTAACTGTGCCAATTTGTGTCAGTCCATTACATAAAATCAAAAACAGCAATGGGAGTGAATACTTTTGCAAACGACTGTATTTTGCAAGTCCTTTTGTCAGAAGGGGGTGTTTATAGAGTTCCTGCTAGGTGGCACTAAAACAGACCACAGAAATCCTGCATTTCCCAGTAAAGTTGATACACAAAACAGTGGACATTCTTTAATTTGTCAATCATTTTTAATGTCTTCTCATCTCAATCAGAAATCTAATAACCATACATCCAAACAGTGAAACATGACAAGAGGTTGAAATGAAGTCAGTTTAGCTTCTTCGTCTGCCAACAGCAGTCCGTCTGTCCTACGACAGGCGATTACGTCGATAGAATTCAGAATTACTTTTTGGTCCACTTCTGGACAGATGTTTGAGCTCAGACTACAACATCAGAAAACAGGGGAGTTAAAAAATACCATCACAAATGAAGGCACAGCCAAAGCAGAGGAGTCAGGTGGACTCCAGTGCTTATGGGGTTTCTCTTTTGTTTTTGGAATGCATAAGAGGAAGAATTCTTGCAGATGGGGAAACAAATGCAATAAATATTGTTCCGAGCAATATTTATTGTTTCTGGAAATTACTAAGTGCCATGCTTATTCACTGGAAAAAAGGCCACCGATCAGAGTAAGCACTCATAACCCTCAGAGGAGTTCAAGTCCATATTTTTCATCTTTAAAAATCAATCACTATGAACAAACGACACTCCTTTACACCACCTGATGGCTGCAGAACTACTGATCTCTTGTGCTTTATTAAGTTAGTGTTAAGTCTAATCACAGTGCTGCACCCTGTCCAGGTTTATAAACCACACATTTAAAAGCATTAACATTAATAGTACAGCGTACCAACTCTTCAGCAATGACCCCTCACATTGTAGAGTGTGTTTTATCATTCCAGACACACACTTCAAGTAATTTCAGGTGTGGAGGAGGAGGATTCAATGATCATAAAGAAACTGCACATCATCACAAGTAGTTCAACAACTTTAGGAACCATTAAAAGGTTTTGAGTAGTTGTGACTTTGGCAGAATTTGAGATTTAGCACAAAAAAGTGTAAAAGGATGTTTAAAGCAAAGGATGTTCTAATAAAACAATCCAACATGTATTAATGGATCCCAATTCTGCCTGACATTCACAAAAAACTTTTTATGGTTCTTGCATATAGAATGCCACATTTCACTTCAAGAAATGCAGACAGGCTTTACGTGAAGTTACAAAAATATACAAATATTACCTTAAATACATGTTCTATTGGTAAAAACAAACCAAAAAAATATCAGGAGAAAGAAAGTAAAAATTCATATTCTATATGCTTTGGATAAATTGAGGTAATTGAGTGTCAGGATGGTGGTAGAAAATGCTGGTTCTGTAACGGACAGCTGCTTAAAAGGGGATGACTGCTGTATGAAATAGGTGTTAGGGTGGTCTCAAGAGACTGGAACCCTCTTCTAAGCAGTGAGAGCTGCTGTGGTTCAACTTGATTGTCTGACCTGAAAACTCCGGCACATTACCTCAAATAGGAAACTTTGTACGAAGGCAACCAAGACATGGAAGTCTTAGCTGAGGACAACTAAAATGACATGTACCGTCAAATAAAAAAGAAATTTTTCACAGGACTCAGTGTAGTCTTGTGAAAAACCAAGTACACCCTTAATGCTTACATAAGAGTTAAGATGCAAGTAGCAGCCAGGTGCTGCTAATCAAATAGCACTGATTAATCAGCCAGTGTGTGCACCTCTATAAAAGCAGAGGTGTTGGCAGTTTGCTGGTCTGGAGCAGTTAGGTGTGTGTTAACACGATGCCACAATTTTCCAAGGAGTAGGTGTCCCAGCAGATTCACCCCAAGGTCAGACCGTGCAGTGCCTGGAGAAACTGCAAAAAACCCAAGAGTTACATGTCAGACACTACAGTCCTCAGGTAGTATATTAAACGTTAAAGTTCATGACCATTCAGTTTGAAGAAGACTGAACAAGTATGGCTTGTTTGGAAGAATTTCCAGGAGAAAGCCTCTACTCTCTAAAAAGAACATGGCAGCATGACTTAGGGTTGCAAAATCATATCTGAACAAATCACGAGACTTCTGGAACAATGTCCTTTGGACAAATGGGATCAAAGTGGAGATGTTTGGCCATAATGCACAGCACATCAGCAAAAATAGTGCAAACCAACTGTAAAGCACAGCGGTGGAGGGGTGATGATTTGGGCTTATTTTGCAGCCACAGGACCTGGGCACCTGCCAGTCATCGAATCAACCATGATCTCCTCTGCATACAAAAGAGTTCTTGAATCGAATGGCGGGCCATCTGTCCAACAGCTAAAGCTTGGATGAAAGTGCAACAGGACCATGATCCCAAGCACAGCAGCAAATCTACAACAAAATGCAGTCAAGGTGTTGAAAAGTCCAGACCTCAACCTGACTGAAATGCTGTGGTGGGACCTTAAGAGAGCTGTGCATAAATGAATACCCATAAAACTCAATGAACTGAAGCAGCGTTGTAAAGAAAAATTCCTCCACAATGACATGAGAGACTGATAAAAGTCATACAGAAAAACATTATTTCAAGTTATTGCTGCTAAAGGTGGTTCTACAAGCTATTAAATCATGTGGTGTACTTAGTTTTTCACAGTACTTTAAGTACATAGTGTAGAAGTGGTTTGTGTGGACTCTAAATTCTCTGGAAATGCGGGTTCGGCTGTTACAGGCTGAGTGCACATTAGTCACATGAAAAAAATAAATGTACATGAGTCTATTTGAAAGAACACAGATGGTACCGAGTAAGAAACATGGGACACACAAAGACCTCTCTGGCATGAGGGATGGATGACTTCAAAAATGGTCAAGAATTCTTTGATTCCAAAAAGTTTCACCAACAATGAATGAAAATATTCAGCTACACACAACAACACTCATGTTAATCACACACTGGCACTGACAGCAACCTAAATTAAAAGACGACGAGCACTTAAAAATAGCTTAACACAAAGTTACAAGCAGTGACCGAATCATTTTTATGCTGAAAAATATCAAGTTACTCTGTCATGGTCCAGGATGGCTTCAGAGCAGTGCTGTCATCACATGGGGGCACAGGTGAGACCATGAGGAGCTGTGGGCAGGTTTATGTGAGTCACTTGTGCTTAAACATGTAAAACTCATGAAAACACCTTACAGACTCTCAGTGTGCAGCTAACACATTCCAGGTTAATACGAGCTCAGCTAAAAACATTCGGACAGTGAGGCACTTTATAACGACACCAACATATCCTGACAGACACACCTGCTCTGGACACTCAGTAGAAAACTATCCAAAGTGTGTATTTCAAATTAAAACTCAAACCGCTAAGTATACCCTCACTGAGCTCATTTCATGTAGAGGGCAGCATATTCAGAGGCTTAAGCAAACAAAATCTGTCTTCAAACAATACTGACATTGGTTCATACATGGCTGTGATGAAATCCCTTCCTAACAAGATTACGGCAGATCGTTAGCAGCAGGATATCACAATATTTGATATAACTCATCACTGCGGACAGGAATGAACTAAGCAGAATTTTGACGCTAATTGACAGCTTTTCCACACCAGAATCGCAAAGGACACATCATCACTTTAAAGTAGATTACAAATGTAAACCTATTCTTTATCGTTCTGCACTCATCACTTGAGTCGTATTACCTGGATGTTGCTTTGATTAAGTAATAAATAATATTACAGAATGAGTGTGCTATATAACCTGGTTTCCAAAAAACTTTGGAGATGGTGCAGAAGGGCTGCCACAGAAGATGCAGATCCTGATGCAACCCTCCCATTTATCTGGCCTTGGGACTGGCATTAGGAGTACACTGGCTTGTGTCTCCTCCAGGTTGCAAACCGGCCTTTAAGCGAATGCGTATACTAAGAATCATAGAATCATTTTCCCGTATCTAACTGAAAACCACAAAAAAATGACAAATGGGCTTAAAATGTGAGATGCTTCTCCAAATATTTGCGCATGTTGAATTTGATGCCAGCGACATGTTCCCATGTGGGTTGACTTGGGCTGCTTAAGTTCAGCTGCTGGATTTCCGTTGTCATACCTTGTTTTTGACAATGAAACAAATGTTTTAACACCCAGACTCTTTTTTTCTTTTGACTGAACCATGCCACTGTAATACAGTATAGTCCAGAAGTTTTTGGGCAATGAACTTTAATTCAAGGGGTTTGACAAAAGTCCAGCAGTACACGGCTATACTCTGCTCAGATTCAGCCAAATACTGTAAAACTTATCGAAAAGGCAAAGAAATGGGCTATTCTTCAATGATCAAGTCAGTCACCTTAACTCAACCCAACAGAGGAGCTTTTCAGTTACTGAGGACAAAACTGAAGGCAGAGAGACCCACAAACAAGCAGCACCTGAGGGTGGCTGCATTAAAAGGCAGGCAGAGCATCTCAAGGAAACACAGCATTTGGTTACACATGTGTGTTCTAGACTTCAGACTGCAGAGGACTTTTCATCCAAGCTTTAAAAAAAAAAAACAATCCTTCTGTTTAAAATTATGGTAGTTTGTCCCATTACTTTTGAGCCTTTGAAAACAGGGGACTGTGTGCAGTTGTGGTAAAAGTTTTCAAACCCTTTGAATTAAAGCTGAAAGTCACATCAGATCAAATTTTGACTGACTTAAAATCCCACTGTACTGGTGTACAGAAGCTGTCCTTAGCACTGACTTAACTGTATATCCAGAACAGGGTTTGGTATTATCTTACTGAAATAAATAACGTCTTCCCTGGAACAGACACTGTCTGGATGTCGATCCATAACCTGCATATATTATTGAGCATTAATAGTGGTTACACAGACGTGCAACTTTCCCATTCATCCAGTTCTGGGTTGCAGGGTGGGCACTGGAGCCTGTCCCAGCTGTCATGGGGTGAAGGGCGGGGCACACCCTAGACAGGTCACCATGCAATTCAATAATGAGCCATCTTGCAACCATACCATTGCAGATGCTGGCGTTTGAAAACATATTTATATTCACTGAGCCATGCAGTGATTTCCATTCCCTAACAGAATTGTTGGATTTTATTAGTGTCACCTAAGGGCCAAATGTGAAATTTTCCCACTGTGGGACCATTAAAGAATTACCTTATCTTATAAGATCACAGCCATTCAATAGTGGCTTTCAGTTCTGTTCCTTGCATACTTGGATAGATTTCTAGGGAATTTAAATGTGTTTATGAAATGTAATGTAGATGACGAAATCACAAAATTGACATTCTTAAGCTGTTGAAACGTCTGTCGTTATATAAAGATTTAGCCTCCCTCAGAAGCCCTTTATTCCAAATCATGCTACTAATTAATCTTAGTAATAGTGTTCTGCCAGTTATAGAGAAAGAGAGAGGTGGGACTCACCAGCAACCCCATATACGTCATCACAATACGATATTCAGATTTTTTACAGTATTGCCATTAATGCTGTTTTTTAACTACACATTATGTCTCCAAAGGTAAACTTTTTCAGTATCCGTTTCATCTAATAAGATGAGGTTCTATAAATTCACTTTGTTGCTGCAAAAAGACAGACTGACCAACACTGTATTTGAAACCTGTCATAAATCGCAAAATGAACCGTTTGTATTACAGTCCAGTCCAAATAAACTGAATGCTAACATGTGGAAACCACTAACTGAAGAATTTGAAAATATACATGAATTACAGAGGAGGACTGAAAAGCAATTGATTTTATTTTTCCTAGTTCTAAAAAGTCCATTTGTAATTATATAATAAAATACTGATAAATGGAATCCCTATGTACCTTTGGCTGCTTCCTTGTATTTTCCACAGGGGTCGCCACAGTGGATTAATCCCCATTGGTAATTTTGGCACAGGTTTTACACTGGATGCCTCAGTGGTGAGAGGGGCTTGTGTCCTCACCTGGAATCGAACCAGAGACCCTTTGCTTGCAAGGCAAATGTAAAAACCACTGCACTACTTGCAAGACGATAAATGGAATCCCTGTATCAATACAATATTGCCATGCAAAAGATCATGATACTATGCTGTAATAATTTTTTCCACACTCCTAATATATATTTAGGCGTTACACATTCTGTAACCTCCACTGAAAAATGCTGCTGGCATCAAATTAAAAATGACTATTTGATACAACATCTTTTTTCCATTTTCAATTACATTTTAGTTGCTAACTTTTCAGAAACAAGTATGCATTAATTTAAAAAAATATGACTTACTGCTAATATTTAGCAGCATCTCATGATCTCTTTGAAAAACTAACAGAACACGCGGTTGGTCTCAAGTGTTGCTGTGGGTTTCCAACAGAACTGAGCACAATCACCAGAGTCCAAAATCACTACGTTTACCATCTGAAATTTTACGCGTCTAAAATTGGAGTGTTAAATGTGTAGAGAACGTCCATGGACACGGTCGGTTGGGTTGCTGGGAACATCAGAATGACAGTTAGGGATTCACTGAGCTCCATTCAATTTAATTACCAGCACAAGGCGCCATCTTTGCCCTCATCTGAACACAGCTCTGCTTTAACAGACTTGTATTTACACGTCTATATTAGCAGCTAGAAGGCAACAACTCAAACCAAGGCCCTGTCAAGACACTACACTATTACAGCAGCACAAACCTGTCATTTTGTGCGTTTTTCTTTTATAATATATTCTTTTATACATATTCTTGGATTTGATGCTTTCATCTTCTCTACAAAAATAATACATTTTACATCTTGCGTCTAACGCCAACCTGATTCTTTACTTTTTGTCAGACAGAAGACTGAAAGCCGCCCAGACTATGGCCTCAGACTGGACATGAGCGAACAGGTCCAAAAGCCTGTGTGCGCCGTCAGGGCGTGTCTAATGGAGAATAGCGGATTCACATTTGTTGCGACTTCTGCAGTTAAGGCTTCCTAAGCTCAGTTCCAGTCTGGCAGAAGCTGATTTCAAGTTATTTTGAGAAAATAATCATGAGCAGCAACACCCCAATTCAGCGCCACACGCCCACATCTATATATATATATTTTTTTCAACTGTTGCATTTCCCATTAAAAGACTGGGCAGGCCAGCAGCTGGACTGAAAGTGTAAGCGAGCATCAAAGAAAAGGAAAGGGAATCACAAGGCCGTCTCCTGAACCGTGTGGGTTGTCAGCACGCATGAGGGTGGAGCGGTCCTCTTATCCGAGTCTTCCTCCTCTGTCTCCTTGTCCTCTGTGACTGCATCTTCTTTGGAATAAGCTGCTCCATTGCTGTCTTTCTTGGCCATTTGATAAGGCTGTGTGTTGATTTGCTTGGGCTGGTCAGAGATGGTTAAAAAAAAAAATAAAAAAAATAAAAATCTACTGAAAGCAGATGTTATGACGAACAAAAATGGAAATTAATGTAAATATGAGGTTACCTTCCGAGCCAGAGGAGTGATGCAGCAAAGTTTTTCTCTGTAGCGGTCAGGCAGAAAGAAGAACAGCGTGCCCAAGACGGGGAAAACTGTGCCTGGGTTCAGCTCCTTCTCCTTCATAGGTCCTAGCATGTGAACAGGATGCATGGTCGGGACAGTGTTTACACACAATAGGAACTATGATGAGCACTAAGAGGGCGATATGAGCAGAGAAGCCTGATTGTAACCTATTGGAAAAGGAGTACTCAAGTGACACTGCCGTAGCTTTTCTTAGAGGCTGTCTGTGAGTTAAATGATCAAAATACTAACATGGTTGAATTCCATGTTGCACCCTTCACCCGCGAAAGACATTATCTCCCAGACCGGGGCCAATGACAGTGGGAACCCATTATGAAGGCCTGTCTGTTCTCAACTTCCCCCCAACCCCCCTATCAAACAAACAATACATCCCAACCCAAAGCCCAGAGGTAGTTACTGGGGGATCCCTCATAACGGCCAGTGTCTTACCATCACTGTATAACCATGCAAAGCTAAGACAAGCACTGATAGGGTCTCACTTCACTGCGTTGAGATTTTATGACAACCCTGCAGGATTGTCACCGGACAATTTTGTTGCTGCCATAGCATCATTATTGTGCAGTGTTGCATAAATTATCATACATGTAGTAATTTGTGGATGCTTTAAAGTAACACCTTTCTTCCCCCATTCTGATGTTCAATTTGAACTTTGGCAGGTTGCCTTGACCATATCTACGTGCCTAAATGCACTGAGTTGCTGCCATGTGATTGGCTGTTTAGAGATTTGCATTAACAAGCAATTCCAAAGGTGCAGCTTATGAAGTGGCTAGTGAGTGTATTGGTAAGTAAGCTTTTAGTGTTTCAGCCAAAATAAAATTGCTGTGAGGGATTAGCTCAATTAGAGCTTCAGACTCAGAATCTTTTATTAATCCCAGGGGGAAAACGGCTTCATAGCTACTGCACCTACCAAACTGTTAAGTGGTGCCACTTTTGACAAAAAAACATATTTTCTTGTTTTCTTTATAAACAACTAAACTGAAATCTTTAGTAAGAAGTTGCCTTCTTCTTGTGAAAGTTTCAGCTAAACTGATTGAATGATTCACCCGTTGGGGACCATGAACGCCTGTGCAAAACCTGAACCGATACTGTGTAATGATGTAGTCTAACACTGACACTAAAAATCTCAGAAGGTCCTTAATAATAAGCAGCTGCATTTAGATCCATCCGTGTCATATGACCACTCAATATGACTATCTAAAATGATAGAACAAAGTAAATGCCATTCCCAAAGATTAGTGTGGTGAAGTCTAATTATTACAGATCCCTGATACTGATAAGGTGCCAGTGCTGAGCCACTTCTGCCCTGATATCTTTTTACAGCCAGCCTACATTTAAGTAGAGGGATCCTGGATAATTTTTATGGAAAGAGCATCATGGTAGAGTCTGCAGATTTATCTGTACCCACTAATGTCAACGATTCCAACTTTTCCACCAGTTCTGTGGTACTGAACCTGTGATTTGGATGCGTGCCATCAGTTTTAGATTAGGCATCAGCACTGCACTGGTAGAAAAAGAGGTGAGACAACAGAATTACAGAACAGACTATGTGAACTACTGAAGGCTTGGACTACAGGTACATGTCTTTACCTGTCAGCAGGCTGACCAACAGACCCACCACCACCACAGTGGCTGAGTTGTGAGCGCTGTACCACATGTAGGACAATGAGTAGAGTGCCTCCACACCTGCTGCCCTGAGGGAGAGATTAATGAGAGAAGAAACACAGAAAAACAAAGATTAAATTTTACCTCTCAGTGGTTGACAACGCTGGCCACACTGGTGGATATTTCTAACTTCATAGCTTTGGAAATAACCTAAGTACAGATGATGAAAAGGCCAAAAGGAAAGCTAGAAAGAGGATCCATCTGTAGAATCATCCAACACTGAACACTACATATGAACAAAATACTTGCATATTTAAAAGGTAACTTCTAAATGTGTTACCTTGACTTGGCTGTGGTGGCACTGGCCAGTGTGCTCATGACAGTGGTAGTCATGTTATCAAAGAGTGGCAGAGCAGTGGTGTTGAGTGTGGGTACTGGTGTGGAAGCAGACATGCGCATCACAAAGCTGCCGATGCCGATCCAAAAGGCCATGGCAAGGCCTGCTACCAACCCAACCACTGCACCCTGAGAGGAGGACAGGAGCAGAGACAGGCTATATGTGACCTCAAAAACAAAAAGGCTATTTCAAACTTTGAATTAAGTTAAAGAAGGACTCACAATGGAGTTTGCCCAGGGGAAGAACATTCCCAAACAGAAGAGTCCCAACAGAGGTCCACCCACCATCCCGAAGATGCTGAAGGCTGCCTGGGGACACAGAAGGGCAATGCAGATATTTCACCTCAAGGCAATGAAAATGTGGGTACAGATTTTTCCTTGTCACAAGAGATTTCTAAACGATTTTCTTTCTGGAACAAAAATGTTTCCTGGATGAGAAATCTACACACATCAAAAGCACCTTACTTGAGATCTGCTCTGATCAGTAATTATACATGTCTATGTTGCTGTTTTCAATATGTTTGTGATGCTGTAAATTTGTTAACTGTCCTTACGAATACAAGGTTGATGCACATTTTTGCAAATGTTTCTGGGTTCATCAAGTTTTGAAAAATGTTTAAAAAAAATTGTTATTTTTTTCTCCCAAACCCTCGTTTAAAAAAAAAATCCACGACTTTTCCAGATTTTTCATGGTCATAAGAAGTCTGAATAGTTACCTGTAGCACAGATCCCATTATGGAGGCAATGTAGGCCATAGCCAGACACACCAGACCATAAGCCAAGGCTGAGGAGCACATGACAAAGAAATACAGTGGTTACACCTGCATCTATACTGTAGAAAAGGTCAAATTAAGTTCACCTGTAAAGGTTAAAGTGCATTTTAGGTGCATCCTGAAATTTCACTCGAAAGCCAAATATCCCTAACTTTTTATGAGTGGTGTATGTGGTGTATGCATGTAGGTAAAAATGAGAACTGTTATTTTACAACCACAACAAATAAAACACAACCCAAGCCTGGTGTTATCAATTTAAATGGTCCTCAATATGAAAGAAATCTCTGACACTGATATCAGAAAACCAAACAGTTACACTAACGTAACGACATGTTTGCAGTTGTGGAAAAAAAAAACACAGGGCACAGGGGAAAAAAAAAAACAGCTGAAAATACACCACTTGTCTTACCGAGCCCTTTGGACAGCAGCGTGGCCTTGGCTTCAGTCATATTTGGAAAATGAGGTTTAATCAGGTCCTCCATAGTTACTGTTGCTAAGGAGTTGAAAGCTGATGAGATGGTGCTGGAAGAAGAAAGAACAGGTTCAAGTGAATGAGAGGAATATTTAGCCCAATGTCTGCATGGCACGAGCCTTTGAGAACAAGGACTTTACCAAAGTGATATGTGCCATCATTTCCCTATTAAAATCAAACTAACTGATGTGCTAAGAAGTCATGTCTTAGTATTCAGCACAGCTGCAGATCAAAGAGAAGGAGATACCACTCATACAAAGTGATAAAAATGGACTCAAAGAATAAAATGTAGTGTATGGAAAAGAAGTTATGTTGATAATTCACTGCAAATGGCAATGATATTGCAAATTTATGATTTTGTGCTACGAGTGTACTGAAGAGGAAAAAAAAAGAACACACACGTGGAAAATAATGGATAACAGCTGCTTGATGTTTTCATAAATTAACATAGTCTCTGCCAGCTTGGTTTGTTATTGCCAGAGCTCATTATTAGAAGATTTCATTGGGTTTGACCCAAGGGTTATAAATAATACAAATCAGCTAAACAGCATGTTGGGACAGGCAGGTAGAAATTCAACATCTGTACTTCGATCAACCTTGGTGGACACCAGCAATAAAAGCTGACAGTGGAAGGATGACAAACAAGCCTTCAGCAGTGGATCATCATTTATTTCCAAGGTTGCAGTGCACTCTTTAAAAACAATTTTTCGCATTTTTTTTTTTTTTTTTATTCGCTCCATTTCCACAGCAGAACAATACCAAATCTAGCAATGAATCGTGTTTCTTCACTTCCACAAATAAATGTCTGTACATGGTCTGAGTCCAGAAAATAACTTTTAGTTTTTAAGTTAGCTGAGAAAGTCATTTTAAGTTTCCATCTACAGTCATGTGAAAAACCAGGTACACCCTCCTTCAGGTCAAAGACTTTTTGTACCAGAACACAATAAAAAACATCATCTGGTACTTAGCAGGTCTTAAAATTAGATAAATACAACCTCAGAGGGACAACAAACCATGATGTATTACATTGTGTCATAATTTATCTGACAAAAACTATGCCAAAATGCAGAAGCGGCCTGTGTAAGAAAGCCAAGGAGGAAAGACATCGGTAATGATCTCAGAGAAGCAATTGTTACAGCTCATCCTTCTGGAAAGGGTTATAAGGTCATTTCCAAACAATGTAAAGTTACTCATTCTACTGCGAGAAAGATTATTTACAAGTGGAAAACATTCAAGACAGCTGCCAATCTTCCCAGGAGTAGACGTGCCAGCAAATACACACAGAGGAGCAAACTCCTCTGTACACCAACGTATTCTAGAGTCAAATGAAAGGACATCTGTCCAAAAGCTAAAAACTGGCTGCTATTGGGTCGTCCAACAGGACAACAATCCCAAGCACAGCAGTAAATTTACAACAGACCTTGTCAAAGTCCAAACAATCCATACAAGAACTGATTACACTGTTGATGTTTTCCTTAGACACGCTTCGCTTGATGAAACTGACTTTCTTCTGGCTAATGTTAGGAAATATTTGCTGAAAGTAGACAAAAGATGCTTTCACTCAGGACCTGGCATGCGATGCACTCTGAAACCTATTATTTTTAATACCAGGTAAAAGTTTTTCATGAGTAAATGTAATACTTGAAGAGATTTCATGACCCTAGTTTCTTTAAAAAAACAAACAAACAAACAAAAAAAACAAGCATAACACTTTTGTTCTTGCGTTATTTACCTGAGTGCTCCACTAAAGAGACAGGCCACAAACAGCCCTGGGAGCCCGGGCAGATCTCTGAACACATCCATCACAAAGTACAGCACCATCTGCACAGAGAAACTGAATGTTAGGAGTCCAAACACCAACAATAATCTATTGATACTCCTAAAACATGAAGGCACACAAGTTCACCTGATCATTAGTTTTGACGTAGCCCTTATCCAGAGGGCTGTCCTCTCCATAGCGAGCAAACATGACCAGACCCATTAGACACCCTAAGCACAGGACGATCTGCTGGCACGGGAAAACTACATAGCAGGACCTGGAAAGGCATGATGGGGAAGGACAGATTGTTATTAATGGTATTTAGTGATTTTTCAACAGAAGGGGTTAGCAAAGCATGCTGTGGGAAATTCATGTTACTTACATGACAGCTTCTTTCTCTGTGCGAGAACTGAGGTACCTCTGGACCTGGGCCTGGTTGACACCATACAGAGCCAACATCAAGAAGACCCCCCCAACACCCAGAGTCCAGAAGGTGTGGCGCTCCAGAGGGTTGGGGTTCAGGCTACACAGGCAGACAGTAAATACAGTACCAACATCAGAATTTAAAAAACAGGTTTCTATGCAAGCGTTTGTCCCCACCTTTATGCAAAAAGAAACGAATAAAACCAAGATGTGCATTACGTGACTTTTTTTCCATGGATTTAAAGCTTTTTGTTGCCAATGTATCAACAGATTTAAATGCAATTTTAAACATGAAATGGTGTAGTAGCTTATCTGGTTCACAGTCCATTAGAATTCACAGGTTATTGTAATCAGAATCCTTTATTAGTACCAGGGGGGAAACTGCATTTTGTTATAGACGCTCAGTTAGATACAAATTAATCTAATGTGTGACAAAGAAAGTGATAAGTTTGCCTGGCAGTGGTTGGCTGTGTTGCACAAACCAATGAGACTTAAACTCCACGGAGAAGTCAAGTAAGCTCATGTATCCAGGATAACAGCCCTCACCTAGCTCAAGACATTATTAAGCCATAAATGAAATACCTTGAACTCGGCCAGTATGTCTCAGTCTTAAATCTGATCCCAGAGTGGGCTTGACCATTAACCCCACAATCTTGTAAATGTTACCAGATCTTCTACCCATCATAGGTATTAACCTCACAAAGTTTAAAGCAGCAAAATCCACTAAACAAGTCATCTCCTGAAGTGGCATTTTTTTATATATATACACACACACACACACACACAGTACAAGGCAGAGGGTAACGTGCAGACTCTCATTTTATTTACATTACAGTAGCAAATCCTGTGAACATGGAAAAGTGCCCATAAAACGAAAACTATGATCTTGAGCAGAATTTAGGTGAAGACCGATTAGGCGGTATAAATCCAGCCAATATTCCAGAAGGTGCAGAAATTCTCATCATGGCAGCCATCTGTCCTTTGGCTGAATAAGCTAAAAATACAACCTGTCTTTGCTCCCTCCAACAGCCTGTTGAGAAACTTCTTTGTGAAGGATATGCACTAGGGCTGGGCGATATTTCAAGTTTGTAAGATAGACTGATGTATTAGCATACCATATATATATATATATATACACAACCCCAAATCAGAAAAAGTTGGGACAGTATGGAAAACGCAAATAAAAAAAGAAAGTTGTGATTTCTAAATTTACTTTGACTTGTATTTCATTG
>VUQH01036526.1:0-31220 GCA_015106775.1 Etroplus canarensis | reverse complement strand
AAAACCTTTGAAAAATCTGTCTTCACATATTTCTTGGTCCAGTCTTGGTGTTTCAACTTGTGTGTGTTGTTCAGTGGTGGTCGGGTTTCAGCCTTTCTTACCTTGACCATGTCTCTGAACACTGAACACCTTGTACTTCTGGACTCTCCAGGTAGGTTGCAGTTCTGGAATACAACAGCACTGGAGGACAATGGCTTCCTGGTAGCCTTACGTTTGATTCTTCTCAAATCTTTGGCAGTTCATTTGTGTCTTTTTCTCTCAACACATTTTTTGTGACCCTTTTGGGTATTTGCAACAAAACGTTTGATGGTTCTGTGGTCACGTCCTAATATCTTGGCAGTTTGAAGAGTGCTGCATCCCTCTGAAAGATGTTTTATAGTTTCTGACTTTTCAGAGTCTGTTAGATCTCTTTTCTGGCCCATTTTGTCTGAGGAAAAGAAGCTGCCTAATAATTGTGCACACCTGATATAGGGTGTTGATCTCCCAAGGCCACACCCTCCCTCATTACACAAATGCACATCACCTCGTATGTTTAAATCTATATTCATAAATGGATATTTATAATCGAAATTCACCTACCAGCTCTTCCATCTTTTCAGTGCTGAAGTTTTGCATCAGAACTTGAACAAGTGTGCTGAGAAACTGTTGACCTGATCTGAATATTTTGGCCTGGTTTGAGTATTTGATTATTGGAAAGGTGAAATGTAAAGGCCCTTTCTTCCTACTTGTTGCTGGAATGCATAGTGTTAACAGAGATGGATGATAATCAGGATCACCGGTGTACGTTTTAGTGATGCAGCTAACCCAAGAAGAGTCAGAGACTATAGGACAGCGATGATTAATGTTAGACTGTCTGCAAGCCACAATTTCAAACTTTTTTGGAAGAACTCTGTTGACAACATGATGCATGTTCATTGTTATTTAAGTTTTACAGTATCTTGGTGGTCACCTCATGAGTCCTCTTTTTTGCCCTTTTCTCTTTTGAGGTGAAGTCGTGAGCACACTCATGCATATCTACACACAGAGTGTCTGGTTCTTATGTTTCTTTTGCAGTACACCACTGTGTGGGGGTAGTACAACCAATGGTGCCTCCACCCAACCGACTAATGACGCACAGAGTACAGCCATTGAACACATTCAGCAAAAGTTATATTCTAGTTTTATAAAGTCCTTCCTTTAGATGTTTGTGGCTGACATTTATACTGCATTATGGTATGCTACCTGGGAATTGTTGTGATATCATCCCCTGTTTTAACTGTGATTGCAGTAAAAAACTGTAATATTATGTAGGCATTTAATTTATTGACCACATTTTGCAGTCCCTCCGTTTCTGTGTTTTTACTTCTGTAATCTCACCTTTAGTGTGGATCATCTTGGTGAAGGAACCTCTTACACAAATTCTTTTTAGGGTGAATACTTTGCTCCTCCCATTTGCCATTTTTGCACTCAGAGTTGCTGGTCCTAGTTTTCAGCATCGGTATTAAATTTTCCGCAGGAGCGCGCTATCATCTCTGAATGTTGAACCCAGCTTGGATAATCTTGTTATTTTTTCTTACTTTGAAGAACCCAACAAACACGATTAGCATAACCACAATCTGCTGATCCTGGATCAGAGTTAATCTTGGATCTTTTAAGTAACGTATGGAGAACTGGTTCCTGGCTAAAAATGTTTCATCCCGGGATAAAGGTGATCACTCTGAACAGCTTTGTATTGATTTGCAGAGATCCTTTTTCTCTAAGGGCAGAAATAGCTAAATGCCCCAACTTGAAACCCCGTCAGATTCCTCATTGTAAAGCCAGGCATTTAGGTTTTCCTCCATCAGCCATCTGTAGATTATACAGGCACATTTTTTTCTTTCAGTGTCAGTCCCTGTTGTTCCTGCTGTAGACATTTTACAAAAAAAATGTATTATCAGTGAAAAAGAAGCAACCAAGAAAACAACCGACTCTTAAGCAAAATCTCAAAGCTCACTTCCTTCATCCTGGTTCCACTTTACAAACTTCTATGCTGTTTGTTTACTTCTCATAAAACATATTAAAACAATTATCATGTATGAGAGGTGTGGTTTGAAAATTAGGCCTCCTACTTTTCTTCATTTCTGTCTCTTCCTCCATCTTTACCGCCCAAAGCATTCGGGAGACATTCAAGGACAAAGTGTGATGACTGAGGAATCACGGCAGCACACGCTGTCTTAGCCATGTCTTAGCAGTGTCACGTTCTTGCTCAGTCAAACATCATTTTGAAGTGACGTCCCATGTGTTCCAGAGCAGTATTACCTGTCAGTGGCTGACAGGTAATACAAATAATGTTCAGATAATATAATTTACCGTTGTAATGGAGACTGGGTGTTTCCCACTAAAAACTGTCATTCATCTCGTACTACGGAGCAGGGCGCGTAAGAACAATATTATTGTTTATTTATTCAGTCAATTTAACATCACAAAACGTCACAAATGTAACATGTAACAGAAAAAAATACACGTAATACAAAAGGAATCAGAATGTCCTGTCCCATTCTCACAGTAAATAAAGACATACAGCTGTGTGAAGAAGAACTAGGTTAGAGGTTTACACCTTTGCCTTGCACATTAAAGATCCCTAGTTTGAGTCCAGGTGGGGCATAAGGCCGTTCCATAATGGGAGCTGTACATCAGGAAGGGCATCCAGTGTAAAATCTGTGACAAATTGGGGATATACGAGGGAGTATGCATTCCTGCATTCGTGCAGTCCTGGGAAAAAGTCCAACCAGCCTCACTGCTTCCACAGGAGGTCAGAGGTAAGGAGCTGCTGATCAATGCACTGATTAGCTGATCATCATCAGTGTGAGCTCCTCTATAAAAGCTGCCGGCAGTTTGCTGCTCTGGAGCATTCAGGCATGTGTTAACACAATGCCGTGGTTTTCATAATGGTGGACGTCCCAGCAAAGGTGCAGTGATCAGAGAAACTGCAATAAGACCAAGAGCTACTGTACATCTCAGACTCTATGGGCCTCAGTTAGCAGGTGAAAGGTTAAAGTTCATGACAGGGCAATTAGATAAAGACTGAACAAGTATGACTTGTTTGGAAGGGCTGCAAGAGAAAGCCTGTCCTCTCTAAAAGTATCAGAATCCTTTATTAATCCCATGGAAAACTTGTTGCATTTGAACAAAGCACAAGACTTCTAGAACAATGTCCTTTGGACAGACCAGACCAGACTGGACATGTTTGACCATAGTGCACAGCACCAAACTCATCATATCAGCACAAACACCTCATAGCAACTGTCAGCACAATGGTGGAGAGATGATGATTTGGGCTTGTTTTGCAGCCACAGGACCTGGGCACCTTGCATTAATTGAGTCTACCATGAACTCCTCTGTATACCAAAGTATTCTAGAGTCAAATGTGAGGACATCTGTCCCACAGCTGAAGCTTGGCCCAAACCGGCTCATGTAACAGGACAATGATCCCAAGCACAGCAATGAATCTCTGACAGAATGGCTGAAAAAGAGAAGAATCAAGATGTTGCAATGGCCCAGTGGAAGTCCAGACCTCAACCCCACTGAAATGCTGTTGTGGGACCTTAAGAGAGCTGTGCGTAAATGAATGAACTGAAGCAACGCTGTAAAGAAGAGTGGGCCAAAATTCCTCTACAACCATGTGAGAGATGATAAAGTCATACAGAAATCCATCACTGCAACTTATTGTTGCTAAAGGAGGTTCTACAAGTTGCTGGATCAGGGGGTGCACTCAGGTTTTTTCAGGACTGCATAGTGTCCTGTGAAAACTCTATTTTTCACATGACTGTATATAAAACTTATTGTATTAAGCATACCAACTGCTGGCCACTGGGATCTCATAAAAAAAACACTCTAAGAAACACACATTATAGCAAAATGTTCACTTATTTCTTTTTAAAACATTAATTGTGTTGCTAATGTCTTTTCAGAGAGCATTTATTATTCATGTGGGAGACATTCAGATTCATTTGTACATTGCAAACAATAAAAATTTATCATATAACATTTTTTGTTCATTGTCAAACCAACCTGAGTCATTTAGTCACAAATTAAAATAATAATAAAAAGTAAAATAAAATAAGCCATCAGTGAAACCCCTAAGCACTTTTTGAGTAGATAGATAGATTGTGTTAGCGGGACCTCCCGTTAAAAATGGCCATTTCAATTTAAATTTTTCAATTTGTACATAATTTAAAATAAATAGACTGAGCTGTGAACACCACATGCCACAGGCACTTACAGTAAAATGTATGTCTGCTGCATCTCTGCCTGTCTGGTTCAGTGACTTCACACACTGACTCTACCCCCGTGGTTTTCCTTATCAGGAAAAGAATCCTGCAGTCGTTCACCACTGCTGTCTTCTATGAACATCCAGGTCTTTTTAGGTCATCAAGGTCAACATTGCCTTCAGTTTGTTTCTAAGAATAAACCAAACTGGTTTGGCTAATTGTTCCTCTTTTTACTCTGATGGATTTCTTTTATGTTTGCAAATTTGAGGCAGCCTCTTTCACTCGCATTAAGATCTCCTTTGACCATATGGGGATTCGCAGCAACAGCTTCCAAGGGTAAATGCCATACTTGAAATCATCTTCAGACATTTTTACATTCCTAAATTATGAATATGTGTGATGAAATAGGCCTCTCACTTCTTGTGATGTCAGAAAAGGATGGTGCTCTCAGTCTAAGTGCCTCCATGAATGTTCAGTGGGGTTTAGGTCAAGTGATAGTCAGCACTCCCTTTTTTCTTCTTTAGGTAATTCTTTCTTTTTTTGGTTTATTAACCTGCTACTGTATGAATCTTTCTTTAAAAAGATGAAAACTAAAGAACTGTAAAAGAAAAGGACAGGAAGCTGCTTCTCCTTGGACAGGGTTGAGTTTTTTCAGTGCCCCCATCTCTCATATTTCCTTTGTGTGCTTATATACAAAGTTGTGTTGATACGTAAGTATGTTCTTCTACCACTGTCAGATGTTTGAGAACTATATGAATTACACACACACACATATATACACTACCGGTCAAAAGTTTTAGAACACCCCGATTTTTCAGTTTTTTATTGAAATTCAAGCAGTTCAATGTCTCATTGTTCTCTGAAATGAAAGCATAAAGCAAACAAATTATTGAAGTTCAAAAAGAAATCATGGAATAAACCAAAATGTATTCTAAACTGCTGACTCATCAAAGTAACCACCTTTGGATGTAGCAGCTGAACACACTCATGGCATTCTTTCTACAATGGAAATCAAATATTCTTCAGCAACTTCTTCCCAACTCTGCTGCAGAAGTTTCCATAAATGTGTGGCACTTGTAGGTTGCTTTGCTTTCACTCTTCTGTCCAGTTCATCCAAAACCAGCTGGATAGGGTTCAGGTCTGGAGACTGTGTGTTATGGTTTGTGATTTTTGGTATTGTGGGACTAGGTTTTGTTTGGTTTTCCTTTTTTCTGTCTCGTTCTTGTTTCTGTCCAGCTTGGTTGCATCCCCTTTGCTGTGTGCCTTATGTTTCACTGTCATTGTTCCTGCTCCAGCTCATGTTTAGTTATTGGTTCTTTGTGTCGTCCTCATGTTTTCCAGTATTCAGCCTCCTTGTCTCTGGTCTCGGTGTGTTGGTTCATGTTTCCCTTGAGCCCTTGTATTTATCATTTGTCTGTTCTTTGTTATCCTGGCTTGATCTACCTCCACTGCTGCAGAAAAGCTTTAAGTTGTTAACCTATTGCTTGTTCCCTGAAAAAGGCCTCTTACTTTTTTTTAACCTCTGGCAGTTCATCACTTACATTTGTGCCATTTCAAGCTATTCATTGGACTTGAACTACTTGAATTTTAATAAAAAGATTAGAAAAAAGATAATAAATAGAAGCCTGACTTTCGTTCTTGCAGTTAAGAAGCCTGACTTTCGTTCTTGCAGTTAAGAAGCCTGACTTTTCTTCTTGCAGTTTAAACCCTGCTGGTTTAGCGTTGACTGTACGATGACGTCAGTGCGTCAGCGCTGTGAGTGTGTGCGTCGGGACGGGCGCACGGAACTGCTGTAGGGTCGACGAATAATCGGAGATGAAGAAGAAAAACGGAGATGTAACGGCGTTTTTCGAGCGGAGGCGCTGATTTGTGCGTAACAGTAATATTTGTAGGGTGAGCGCGGAGAGAACGTTGCATGAAGACTCGTAGAAGACGGGCAGTAATCGCAGTAAGGTAGCGGAGAGTTGGGGAGGGTTTTTTTTGGAGAGGGAAAACAACATGGCTGCGGTGGAACTCGAATGGATCCCAGAAACGCTGTACAACACCGCTATCTCGGCTGTGGTGGACAACTACAGCCGGTCCAGAAGGGACATACGGTCGCTCCCAGAGAACATACAGTTCGACGTCTATTACAAGGTGAGCTTCAGCAGCCAGCAGGCTCGGCTGGACAGCCTGGACTGAGCCGCTAACGCTGCTGTTATCGTTAGCTCGGTATCGATAAGGTTCACCAGCTGTGGGAGACGCTGAACTGACTAACGAATAAGTTCTGCTGCAGAGGGTCTTAACATCCGTGTGTGTGTGTGTGTGTGTGTGTGTGAGACAGTTCACTAAGGTTTCATAAACGACATTTAGACTGTGGCTAATGCCAGCAGTGTGTAAATGAACAGACTGAGTGTGTGGAGTTTTGTGTTGCTCTGACCCACTTTAAACTGACCATACACTGCTCACACCACGGGTGTCCAACTCTCGGCCCGGGGGCGAGACACGGCCCGTCAGAGGGTCCACTGCGGCCCACTGGATGTCTTTGGAAAATGGAACATTGTAAAGCGATTGGAGTAGCATCCATGTTGAGACTGTAAACTGTATTTTCCGTCAGTTTTAAAGACTTCTTGCAGACAGAACCATCACCCGTAGCCTGTCAAACTAAACCAAAGAAGGAAAGACAAAGATGAGCCATGTGTGTGTTTTAAAATGTGAATATTGTATTGAATAACAGTAAAATGCGCTTTTTCACCATTTACCTTTACAGTGGGTCCACAGTTGTGTTTTAGTGGCACTTTCTGTGATGGAGGAGGTCGAGTATCTCAGGGTCTTGTTCAGACTGATAGATGGATTGGCGTTGGTGGTGATGTGGACGCTGTCCTGGTCTGTTGTGGTGATGAGAGAGTGAATGTGAAGCGGTTGATTTACTGGTCCATCTGTGGTCTCGAGCTCTGGGTAGTGACTGAGAAGATAAGGTCACAAGATTTCAAGCGGCCAAATGAGTCTCCTCTGAAGGGTGTCCGGGCTGCATAAGGACACCTTGGTGTCCCCCTGGAAGAGTTGGCTAGAGAAAGGGATGTCTGGGCATCGCTGCTTGGACTGCTGCCCCTGCTTGAGCAGTATAAAGTGGATGGATGGATGGATTTTCTGTGCTTAAACAGAAAATTTAAACAGTTGTCTTATTTTACAGTCGCACCACCTTCGGCTGCTTTCTTGTATTTCCCCAAGGGGTTACCACAGCAGATTAATCTGCATTGGTGTTTTGGCTCAGGTTTATGCTGGATTCCCTCCTTGATGCAACCCTGCCATGATGGGAGGGGCTCGTGCCCCCATCTATTATCAAAATGATGACCTTCCATTGTGGGACAAATGTGTTAGCCGCTGCATAACAGTATTAATAAAGTGAAATCAAGATTTTATTTATCATTGTTCAAGCCCCAGAAGTCATGCCGACAGGTTTCTCAGATTTTAGTGCAGCAACATTTCTTCATAATGTGGAAAAACTGAGATGTACTGTGGCATTTGCACTTCTCTAAGCAGGTGCACGTGGAATGTGGGCCTGCTTTTTAGCCAGTTGTTTTGCTGGGCTGGCCCACTTCAGATCAAAATGGGTCGTACGCGGTCCACCGTGGTAAACAAGTTTGACACCCCTGCTTTACAGAATACGTGAACTTTCACCAACACCATGTGTCTATCATGAAGAGCAGATAGTCAGACAGCAATATGACAGCACTAACCTTCAAAGCGCTGCTTTCTTCCTGCCACATTCAGCTTGTTAAATTTTATGCTGAAGTCAGAACAGACAGGAATTTAGAAACCTCAAGGTCATGAAACGGCTCATTCCACAAATGTCTAATCTGCACCTGTTTATAAAACGTCCTCTAGGATCAGACACAGGCTTAGTTTGGATATGGATCTAACATATTGGATATAGATTTGATCAAGAACCTGTATCTACACAGTCCAGGGTGACCAGATGTTGCTCGTCATGTGGAACTGCACAGCATTTTTATCGCTCGTCCCACATATTCAGATAATGTCCCACACTTTGACTGGCTCTGAATGACACACATTTTTCTAAAGTCTGTCTTTAACTCTGACATGTGAAGAAAGCAGGGAAGGTTCTTTATTATAGAAAAGTGGAGCTTAGTCTATCTAATGCTCTACCCACCAGGCAAAGTTCCAAATCACCAAAAAACACACTTTGGTGAATATGATGAAAACTTCCACATAGAAAATGAAGCAGTAATGTAATATATATGTAATAACTGGCTCTATGGGCATCAGTGTAGCTCACCTGTTTGAGCTGGTGACCCACATGCCAAAGGCCAGAGCCCTTGCTGCAGGGGCCTGGGTTCGAGTCTGTCCCAGAGCTTTTCCTGCGTGTCAGGATTTCCTGACTTTCTCGCCTTACTTTCCTGTCTACTCCATCCCTCCAAAATAAAGGCCAAAATAAATCTTAAAAAATGTAGTATGCTTCTGTCCGTATTCATCTGATTTCTGACATTAGAACCAAATCATCTCCCTGTTTAAAAACTCTTGCAGACTAACGCTAACAGGATCCAAGTCCAGACCAAAAAAAAAAAAAAAAATGCTGTGATCGTGATCTTATTCGCATGCAGCTTGTTGTGGGTGTAGCTTCTTCTGCCATCACAGCTGTCGCTGTGTTTAACATTTGAAGCTTTGAGTGTGATCAAATCAGAATCATCATATTTGGATATTTTGGTCTGATAATTATTTTATAAAGAGAGGCCCACCCAGAAGTTATCACCTACTACCTTTCAGATGATGTGCTGTTCTTTAAGGTGCAGCAAAAAGGCAGCTCCAGCTGTATTTAAACAGTGTGCCGGTTACAGAAACTGGGGCAGCCAGGTGTGCAACTTTAAACTATAAAGTCTCCTTCTTCCTTCTGTTGATATGTGTGTCTCTCACTCTCATTTATTAAGGCACACATACAGGAAGAAATAGCACTGCTGTATTTATCTAAAGACTAAGTCAGGAAGAAATTGGACATGATGTGTTTGGGAAAACTCCACAGCTGATGTGTCAGAATTATCAGATAGAAGAGACATGGCTTTCATATCTTGCGTATTCTGATGATTAGCAGGGCAAACATTGGAAGAAAGAACTGTTTGTATTGAAGGCCACAAGCCAACATGCATTGGTCCAGCAATAAAGTTGTCATAAAACAAGTGTTACTAGGGTTTTGACCTTTTTATGGTTTACTTTGAGGTATGTTTTTTACAACTTCGAAAAATCTAGAAGCCTTATTTAATCACATTGTCAGATTTATACTTGAATTTTGTTTTCAGAACACACCTTTATTTATTGGAGGGAGGGGCGTGAGCAAGGACATTTCAGTGTTAACCCTGAGATTTCAATATTATGAAGGTGGGGTATATCAACTTAGCACCTTATGCAGCACACCTAACCTGCTCTAGACCGGGTTGTGTTATAGACAGGGATCAGTATGTACGAAACCGTCACCACTAACCAATCAGCTCTCTGGAAAATGGACTCTCCATTTCTGCAGTATCACTTAAAGCTCAGAGTGTGGATAGTATTTGAAGTAACTAAGGTAGTAAATAAAAGATACTGAGCGTAAAAAAACTAAATAGTGGTTTGACTCCGGAGTTCACCATCAAAAACAGCAGTAGGCCGAAGCAGCAGGTAAATGACTCACACTGAGCCCAGACTTTGTTCAGGAATGAGATCATTTCATCCTCAAAGTTGAGCTTTATGATAACTTGGACAGTTTCTGCTCATGTCGTGCTTGAGGTCACAAGCCATAATAAATCATTTTGAAAAGTGAGGCTGGAAAGGTGAACGAAACTGATGATTAAACCTTTAACCTTTTAGACAGCTCGAGGGAAGGGTTATAGTCTTTTTTTGTCTACACACTTATTTGGAAAGGTAAAGGATAGATTCTTCCAATTCTATATGTCTGGATTCATTTAACATTTGATTAACTGAGATATGACCAAAAAATCAAACTAGGCACAAGATGAAACTTAACGCACATATTGAAACACATCTGGGCAGTTATTTTAAAGTTATAAGTTTAAAGTTAGTTTAAAGTTGATAATGTCTTTGGTGCAAACCCAGTCAAAGCATGGATGGATATCTCCTGTTAATAAACACAAAGTGGTTTTCCTTAGAGCTCCAGTGCCCCAGTTCTCAGTAAGAAAACACTGACATTAACTCTGGAACGTGGACTCTGTGGGCAGTGGTGGCCATGGCCTCTAACATGATTAAGAAAGCCACTGTAACACAAGCACTGGTCTAACCATTTTGAGCAACTTTAGAGAAGCAGGCTGTGCCTTTCCTGTGGAGCCCGATGAGATCTCAGTTACCTTAAGAATCAGAATGGTGCCACTGATGAGGTGCTGTTTAGATTAGGTACATTTTATTTTGTAATTTCTAAGTAGATGAAGCTATAAAGGAGCTTCTACTCTTTTGGACCAGTTCATGTGAAAATGCTGCCACGTATTTTGTTAATGTTGAAGGTAAAACTGTAAAAAATGTAGTTATCAAATGCAAAATAAGCAGTAACAAACTAACATCCGGCAGTAAACCCTGATGAATGTGTGCTGTAGAGGTTTATGTCAGTTGTAACGATGGAAGACATGTCGAATAGAAATGCAGCTTGCCCCCCGGGATTAATAAAATGTTCTGATTGTAATAAAGCTGTAGTAAAACCATGGCTCAGATAGTGTTATTTTCCGCATTCATTGTGGCATTAGAGGAAGGGCTCATTCTTCACAATAAGGCTAAAAAAATCCAACATGACAAATTGTCTCTCCAGGGAAAGGACGTGAAATGGAAAAAATATCACCCTTACTTCCCTCAATGCAGTTAGTGACACTCAAGCAAGGCCCTAGCTTAAGTTCTGTTCATATTTTTGTGTTAGGGACAGCGAATGTGGCATTTTAGTGCATGTGCTGAAACTGCAGGAAAAAGAGGTATTGTTAGATTAAAAATTGGTTTATAAAAGAATTATGACTATCCTGGCTGTCAGCATTTCAGAAGGTCTAGTGCAGCCTTTGAAGCCAGCACGCGTTTGAAGCAGTTTTTGTCAGATTCTGTTTTTCATCATGACAATTAAAATGAAAGTTATGGCTCTTTCCCCATCAGCACACCAGTATAGGCAGGCTTGAGTGGTACGCAGTGAGGTGAGATCCAACTGGCAGAGCCCAGTTGATGAAAAGCAAATCAACAGCTGTTGACTTTTATTGAACAATTCTAAATAACTGGACTCTGTCTACATCATAAAATATAACTACCTCAATCTCAGAGAGGATCCAGAGCGCACTTTTCCCAATTCTGGATATGCTAACAGAGTTGGAAGCATTTCTTGACCATTACTACTGCCAGTGCAGAATGGAGTCTGCTCCTGAAACGAGCTGCACAGATTCTTCCCAATCCGCCAAAAGAAAGAAGACCTCATCTGCCAACCCAAGCGACCTTCAAACAACAGCCATTTAGGGTGGTCCATAAACAATAAGCTCAATTTACTGTTCACACTTTGAGACGAAATAAAAGAACTTCGGTTAAGCCGCCAATTTGTGCACAACTATATGAAAGTTAGAACAATTTAACAACTCCCCAAAAAACACTCACTGAAAAGATGGACTCTGTCATAAAAGAAAGCAAAACAAGGAAAGAAACAGTATTACATCTTCAGACAAGAAGTATGCATGACAACTTGATTTTTTCCAGCATTCCTGAACGCCCGTCTGAAGAATCCCGGGATACTGATAAAGGACTTGATGAAAAAACAACTCCAGCTTTCTTCTGATGTCGTAAACCAGATCACTTTCCACTGTGTTCACCGCCTTGGATCTCGTGCCAACAAAACCCTCTGACCCATAGTTGTCAAACTGGAACATCTTAAACAGAGGAGCTCATTAAAAGTAAAGGAAATGAACTCAAAGGCATTAACTACGGACTCTGTGACCATAGCCCATCATGAAGCAGCACGGACAAAACAAGCAACGTGCCAAAAGGGTTGTGGGCAAACTACATATCAGAATCAGAACACTTCATGAATCCCAGGGGGGCAGTTGTATTATATTACAGACACTCAGTTATAAATCGATGAATCTAAATCTGAAAGGCAGACACTTTAACACAAGTTAAACACTGTGTACAATATGTACATGATATGGCAATAGAAAGAATCTGGTTAAGGTGTCACAGGGAGGAGTCACAGAGTGTGATGTCACAGGTAGGAATGATTTCCTGTGGCGTTCTGTGGAGCATCGTGGTGGAATGAGTCTGCTGCTGAACGTGCTCCTGTGTCTGCCCAGCACGTCATGGAGACGCTGTGAAGCATTGTCCAATATTGTCCTTAACTTGGACAGCGTCCTCCTCTCTGACACCACTGTCAGAGAGTCCAGCTCCACACCCACGACATTACTGTCCTTGCAGATCAGTTTGTTGAGTCTGTTGGTGTCCACTACTCCTCAGTCTGCTGTATCAGCACACTACAGCATAGAGGATGGTACTGGCTACCACAGACTCATAAAACATCCTGAGCATCGTCCAGCAGATACTGAAGGACCTGAGACGTCTCAGAAAATAGAGACGCTCTGGTCCTTCTTGTAGATGTCTTCCGTGTGTTTAATGAAGTCCAGTTTATTGTCAATGTGAACACTGGTATTTGTAGTCCTCCACTATCTCCACACAGACCCCATGAGGGGAAACAGGGGTCACTGGTGTTTTGATCTTTCTCATGTCCACAACAAGTTCTTGAGTCTTTGTCACATTAAGCTGTGGCTCTGTTCGCACCATGTGACAAAAAAAATAGGACAGTTGTACCGAGACCCAAACACCACGCCGTGACTTTTTCTAGCTGCTCCTCAGTAACTGAAACATATCAGTAATCTCACAGACACCTCTACTTCACTTCCCCCTCTAAACTCTGTAATGTACTCTTGTTTAACCTCATGCCTACTTGCATGTCTGTTTGGTAACACTTGTTGTTGTTATTGGTGTGTGTGTGTGTGTGTGTGTGTGTGTCCCAATCACACACATACACACACCCTGGACACACACACACACCCACCCACCCACACGTGCATTTCAAGCAGATATCTTCCAGCCTGTATTTTTTTCTGCTTCATGACTTCTCTAAAATTCTTACCTTGAGACAGTAGAGGAATAGGCACCCAGCTTAAAAGGGACAAAATATTTAACCACCTAAATCAGTTGAATCTAGATATCTCTCTGCTTTGAGAAACCCATGTATGAGTTCCTCAGGACAAAAGATTCAATTCCACGACATACAGTCAAACCTTCACCACCTGCTATAATTCAAGACAAAGAGGTGAATCCAAACTGATCCGTCAATGGATTCTGCTTACTTACTGGCCCAGCAGTGAGAATCGTCATTTTAAATACATCTTTCAGTAATGCTAATATCACCATAGCAAACATTTATGGTCCAGTACAGGTGACCCTTCTTTCTTTCATTTTCACCAGGCTGTCAGAGCTTGTACATTTAATTTTACTTCACTCATCAAACTAACAGAAGACACAAACTATTAGATGAATTTACCAGTTTCATTAATAGCAAGAATTGCAACAATAAAAATGACAATATTACCTAAAATTAGCTGGACTGACATCGAACAACAAGAATGTAAAGAATTAAATATTTCAACCCTCCCATTCATCAGCAACAGCTGTAACACTGCAACTCTGACAGCCTGGTAGAAAGTCTGCCAGTTGATGCAGGCAACATATTCTCCATTTAAATTCACATCAGTATAATATAGAATTACCCAAACTTCATGCAGGATAGCAAACCAATCAGCTTCACTAGATGGATATGTAAAGACATCACCCGGCTTCAACATATAACCCAAAACAATACTTTCATTCTCTTTGAAGAACTAGCCCCTCATTACAGTGTAGACCACACATTCATCTTCCATTACCATCACCTCAAGTCAGTCATATTACATAAAGTCAGTATGAAACAACCTTCAAACATCAGTTCTAGTAGAAGAAATTATTAAGTTCCAAGCACCTAAAAAACTCTGACTCATACAGACTCATCAGCAGAGCGCAAACAGTATCCCACCCTATTTCAAAATGGCAAAAAAATAAGAAAAATGAGTCTTTAAGAAAGAAGCAACTGTTCACTCTGCCCTCTGAACACATTAGATTATTACATCCTCACACCCTGGTACCGTCCACCCGTTCTGTTATTTTAGAAAAAATTCACTGAAACTTTCTAAGAAAACTGGGCTTCCACTTTCTCCACAACGCTGCTTTTTAGGTGAAATGTTAACAGTTACTCTCCCTAAAACGCCAAGAAAGTCACACTCAGCACTCTCACCGTTGTCGAGAAGAGTATTCTCATAAATGGGAAGAGCAAGAAGCATTTCGGTTCAGTTTACTGAACACACAACAATGGAAAAACTGACCGTCTCCATCAACCAAAAACTGCATCAATTCCACAAGGCCTGGAAGCCGTTCCTCAGGACACTACTAATGAATAATATACACATCAACACTGTAGAGCACCTTTGTTTTGTATATGATTTTATGTAGTTGTCTTTTTTCATTAATATTTTAATTATCACTGATCCCCATCCTTGTGCTCACACTAAAGGTTCATAAGGTTTTTATTTATATCCATTCCTATGAGTTGTGTTGTTGTGGCTGCTGTTGTCCTCAGTATTATTATTAGCAGTACGTAGTGTTAGTGACCCGACTGTTGTTGGTGGGATCGAACAAATGAACATGTCCACCTCCTTCAGTTCCCAATCACTTTCAGGGGAACATGAATATCTGTGGACTTCATGGCAGTACTTTCACTAAAAAACTGCTGATGTTGCAGCCTTGGTAGACCAACCTGCACTGACTGAGGACTAAGTTGTCATATCAGTACTACTAACGTATTTTCCTCTTTCCTGTTCCCGTCAGCCCTCACAGGCAGGTGACCGCAGCTCTCAGATAAATTAGCTGCATGTCAGCAGAGTGAATATGACTTGAATTTACATGCCCTGAAATCCAATTTTAAAAGCTTAAAGCTGCACAACATTCATTTATCAGTTGCAACTACTGCTCTGATATTTAGTGAAATTTCACCCAAGAACTTTGGATAGATACTGCTCTAAACAGTAGTTTTCCTTATGAACTCATCTATAGGCGAGTATAGTCCCGACCTCAGTATAACACTTTCCTACTTTTTGATTTTGATGACCAGCTAGACATCTGCACATTTTTAATTTAAACTCCTGAACAGCACAGACTGTCTGAAGCATCACTTAAAGCATGATAAAAAATAGAAAAGTCTGCTCTTGTAGTTACAGATCAGACTTTGATTTGCCTGCTGCTTAGACATTTTGTCCGCAGATTATTAAATATGAGTTATTACCCATAGACTCTGTGCTCCTGATGCCATCTGTTGTACTGTCATTGAATCGTGTTGCTCACCTTATCCACCCCTTCTCTGTGTGTGTGCGTCTCAGCTTTACCAGCAGGGTCGACTCTGCCAGCTGGGAGGAGAGTTCTGTGAGCTGGAGGTGTTTGCTAAAGTGCTGCGAGCTTCAGACAAAAGGTAAGAACATAATGGGACTAAGCTGTGCCTGAAACCTCACACCATCCACATTAAACCATCGCTCATCTGAGGCCGTTTTTACACATGCACTGCAGGCCTGAACCTAAACAAACATTACCAGGAACAGCTGTGTGTGAGAACACAAACGTCCCAGTCAGTCAGTTTGGACGTCAGATTTTACACTGCCTGCTCCTGTAGTATTAAGACTGTGTAGTTACAAGCATTGTTAGAAGAATTCACAGCGAGCAAGTACGCAGCAGAATCAGAATACTCTGTTAATCCCAGGGGGGAAATATCCAAACTTTTGTCTGTAAGCGCCTACACTAAAGCCGACAGGCAAATTCAGGGAATGGGAAAAAACTGGGTTGCACACGCTTGTAGTGCTGTCAACACTACATTCGATTACTTGTTTAAAAAAACATACAGCAAATCAAACCACTCAGATTATCTAAAAGAGTTGGTACAACAAACAAACTTGAAAAATAAGGAAAGTGAACAGTAGGGTTGATAAAGATCTACTCTGTCTACAGCTGTGAGGCGATTTTGTCTTAAACTACACACTCTCAGATATCTGTCTTCTTGCACAGTTGTGTGTCAGGGCCTCCCACTCCTTTTTCTGTTCTGTAGAGCCAGTTTGTGCTGCTCTCTGAAGGGAGTAGTTAACAGCATGGTAAGAGATTTGAAGTTTCACATTCTATATGTCATTTATTCAATTTTTTTACTTGATATTTACACTCATATGTACTCATTTCTCTATATCCAACTGTAGGACTGTATATACCCTATTGCCACCTATGCACCACGCTGTATGTTGGCTTTTTATATATATATATATATATATATGTATATATATACATACACACACTTAACAGAGTGTCTGTAAAATAAGTAATTTCCCGCAGGGATTAATAAAGGATTCTGATTCTGAATATCCTTCCTTTCTAAGCACAATAACAGACTGATGGATCTCTAAATAAAGTTCTTTCTTTGTGGACATTTTGAACCTGTAAACAAACCAACAACTGCTGATCGTTCAGATACTAAAGTAATCTAAAGAATGCTATGCTCCCTTTTTGCTCCCTTATTAGTACAACAGTTTCAGCTGTGCAACACGATTATGAAAGGGTTTTCTAATGATCAATCAGCCTTATAAAATGATTAACTTGCATTAGCGGCCATACCAGGAGACTGATGTGGAGGATTGACAGCTGCTGATAATAGGCCTCTATAAAAAATGAAAATCATTCTTTAAAATCATCTCAATCATCTTAATTCTTTGTAAAATGGATAAAATTGTTTTGTGAATTGCATGAAAATGTGTTTTTCTTTGGAAAACAATGAAATTTGCAAGTGATGCCAAAATTTGAGTGCGCGCTTGTGTGTGTATTAGTGAGAAATTTTGGCTCTTTTTAGAGAGATGAATTTTTTTGTCTCAGCTCACCAAGAAGAGCCAGCTCTTCATGTTACACTTATACCTTTTATAATTCAGTTCAATTTTGCGCTCTTTTGACTCATAACATGTAGGTGTACACAGCCAGTGACTGCTCCAACCTGCGTGTTGAACTACTCTGCTCCACAAGGCAGATAGAAACACCTGTAAAAACAGACATTTTAAAAAGGACTGCTTTTTACATTTTCACTTTTTATTTAAACATACACCACTAACAAAAGAGTAAGCCTTTCTTTTATTAATAACTGTAAAACAAACAACAGCTGACGCCAAACTTTGCAGAGAAAAAGTAGTGAAAAAAGGCACATTAAATACAAGACTCAAGTAAACGTGCTGTTAATAAAACTAAAATTACCTCTTTACAGTTAAAAAAAAAAAAAAAAGATAAATAACATAAAGTAATATATTGCAACTTGCAAAACAGCAGCATCCAACACTTTAAGGCGTCTGTCTGGACCCCTGCCCTCTGCCCTGCTTGGTGGTACGATCCTTGTCTACCCCCACGTGATTAGTTTCACAGCATACACATGATATTTAATCAGTGAATGCATTGAACACTCAAAGCTGGAGGATGTTTTGTAATTCTGCCTCATATTACTTTCAAAACAACAAGAGACAGCTCCCATTGTTTACCTCAAAGAGTGGGTTTTGCACCAGCTCGTTCGTGACCAACACATCACTAGCAGTGTGTGTGGATGGATGCACGGATGGATATAATTATGATTTTTTTCTGTTAGTTGACTCTTGACATGATCCTTCTCTTTGACCTTGTCACTGCAGACACCTCCTGCACCACTGTTTCCAGGCCCTAATGGACCATGGTGTGAAAGTGGCCTCAGTTCTGGCAAACTCCTTCAGCCGCCGTTGCTCCTACATCGCAGAGTCTGACGCTCACGTCAAAGAGAAGGCCATCCAGTTCGGCTTTGTGCTGGGTAAATGGGAATGTTTCATATAGGTCATCTGTAAGAGATAGAGGTGGTTATTCATAACTCTCTGTGATAGGTGATAGCTGATAGATACATTATCATGCAGTATATATTATAATAGTTTTTTAAGTAGAGGAGTTACCATGTTACGACACATTGACATGAATCTGTATAGGGTTTAAATATAGTTGAGCGTGCCTGTGCTGTGACCAGCAGACACCACAGCTGATACTCCCATGACTGTAATATTCTTGATTGTAGGTGGCTTCTTGTCTGATGCGGGCTGGTATGGAGATGCAGAGAAAGTGTTTCTGTCGTGCCTGCAGCTGTGCACACTCCACAGTGAGGTCCTCCACTGCTACCGGGCCGTGGAATGCTGTGTCAGGTCAGTCTCAGAGAGCTGCGTGTTGTTGTATTTACCAAGTAGACCTTTGAGTACAAGAGTTTGCAATCCTCGAAGTGTTCGTTTCTGGAGTTCAAGTTTATGCACCGTAGGTGATGCAAACACAAAAACTGGTTTTCTTCCAGCAGCTGCGGTGTAGCTGACCACACAGCTGGATTACTGCTCAGCCACTGACTGATCAATATGGAGAGCTGTTATACAGCCTGTATTCACGGTTTTTATTGATTAGACTCTTCTGAATAGAAATAGCCACTCTGTCATAGAATAACAAAACTATAATTATGTGTCACATGGGAAATGGACTGCTTTATATAGCACATTCCTAGTGTTTACACTAAAAACCACATGCACCCAGTCATTCACACTATCCTACTGTGCTTATTGAACTACACATACACACACACTACCATGTGAACTACTGTCAGAAGGCTAGAAAAAACCACTCACTGTAATTTTTAAAGAGTCTAAACTTAAAGATTGGCATCAGAGCATATAATGTTTTGTATAGCATAAAACATGATCCAGTACAATTGTATCAGATGTATCTGAGAAATGTACAAAGACTAAAGGAATCTGTTTCACTGTGCTTCATTTTGTAGTGCTTCTATTTGGTTTGTGTCAATAACAGTGCAATTATAATAGAAATGAACCAACATTTATGAACCTCTGTTGATGTGAAAAAGTCATAGAGTGAATGTTACACTGCAGAAGACATGATGTCAAACCTTCCTCATAAACAAGACCAGTCAAACTAGCACAGGATCAGTGTAATGATTACCACATTCACCTTACAAGTGAAAGGTCCCTGGTTTGATTCCAGTTTACATTTTGCACACAATGATCATCTAATGGGTCTTTACCCAGACGGGACACTTCTTCCATTTTCACAAGAATTGCTACTTGTAAGAGTACTGGTATAGATTGTAAAGTTCATAAATGAGTGTTTGTGTGTCTTTTTGCCATCTACTAATAAATGCCATCATTAGGTTACTGCTGTTCTTGTGAATATGACTGTTAGTGAGCCTCCTTAACTTCTCAGTGAATTTTAATTCTCATTAGTTTGTACAAAACAAGCCAAACAAAACTTCCTACTGTCTTTCTGTGTGTCACACACTCCAATAACCTGTGAGTTGTGATGGATTGTAAACTCCTCGACGTTCTGGTTCTCTAAGTGAATTTAGTCATTTTGTTCTACTCAGATGACAGGTAGGGTTTGGATCTGAATTGCAATTTATCAATAAGAGAAAGAAAACATAGAAACAGAAATAGCAAACGGGCTTTTTGTTTGAGTGATATTTGATGTTAAGGCATTTAAAATCATCATGAAGAGAAATAAAGAAAATTAGATTAGAGTAACACGCTAACTTTAGATGTTCGAGGTGTCCAGGGTTGCTGTAGTGTTTGGCTGCCTGTAAGTTGAACTCCCTGAAAGAGATGCAGGTTGTGAATTAACTGAGATAAAAATAAATGTGACACTGCAGACAAAAGCTGTCCTGCAGCATTTTTCCTTTCTTCTTCTTCTTCTTCCTGTAAAGTCTTAGCCTTAGATTGTGATTGAAGCTTCCCACTCTTGTCTCTTCAGGCTGCTTCATGTCCGCAACGGGAACTGTAAGTACCACCTGGGGGAGGAGACCTTCAAGCTCGCTCAGTCTTATATGGACAAACTAGCCAAACATGGCCACCAGGCCAACAAGGCAGCACTGTACGGCGAGCTTTGTGCCTTGCTCTTTGCCAAAAGCCACTATGATGAGGTGTGTATGGTGTGTTTGGGTTTGTCTCGTAGTAAAGTGGTGACTCTGAGAAACCTGCAGCTTTATTTTGTCTGCCATGATTTTGTCTCCCAGGCATACAGATGGTGTATAGAAGCTATGAAAGAAATTACTCCAGGGCTGCCTGTCAAAGTAGTGGTTGATGTCCTCCGGCAGGCCTCCAAGGTAATGTTCACGTCATCCGTACCTCCCACAGGGACTTTGTGTTGTTTTTTAACAGCCAGTGTCTTTTATAAAGTGCTTCTAATATACAAATTGAGATGAGGCTGGAAACTTTGGCTCTTCTCCTCACTGCAGGCCTGCGTGGTGAAGAGAGAGTTCAGGAAAGCAGAGCAGCTGATCAAACATGCAGTGTTTCTAGCAAGGTAACCCGCTGGGTCTAATAACCACTCTGCATTATTCCTTTTAGTATCAGGGATTCTCATTTTAAACATTGTCTTACAGAGAACATTTTGGACACAAGCATCCCAAGTACTCCGACACGCTGCTAGATTATGGATTTTACTTATTAAATGTAGACAACATATGCCAATCAGTTGCTATTTACCAGGTAAGTAATCGCTACGCAAGTGTGTCCATGTTTTCATTCATTTCACCTAATTTAACCCTTTGATGTACAAATCCCAGACGGCGCTGGACATCCGACAGTCTGTCTTTGGGGGGAAGAACATCCACGTTGCCACAGCCCACGAAGACCTGGCCTACTCCTCATATGTGCACCAGTACAGCTCTGGGAAATTTGACAATGCTCTGTGAGTGCAGTGAATCTTGTAAACTTAGGAGTACTCAGAGATCAGCCAGTTAATTACATCCTCCATGAGCTGAGTACACCTGATGTGTCTGACGCTTTGACTGCAGTTGCATATATCGATTATTGAACTGTACACAGTGGTGGATTTAAAGATGGTTGGAGATGTTTCTTGTGGCTGTAATTAACCATGTGACACTCCTCTTGTGTACAAAAGCAGTCATTCAGCATTGCATAACGCTGTGACCTTTAGTCCACTTTTCGACTGCATGAACTTCAAAACAACTTTTTTAAGGGAAACACTTGATATTCTTGGAAGTGTTTTGAATATATGTATAGTTTCTTGCCAAGTCTGAGTTACATGACTGTTTGCCGTCTCAGATTCCATGCAGAACGTGCCATAGACATCATAACTCACATTCTGCCTGAGGACCATCTTCTACTGGCCTCGTCCAAGAGAGTCAAAGGTAAGGCAGGCAGAGTGAGGGGTATCATCTTCAAGGCAAGAATAATGCCTCAAATAAAAATGCAAGAAAAAGTTCGTGAACACTTTGGACTTTGTTACTGATAAAATGTGCTCTGGTTTTCATCTGAGTCGCAATCAGGCTAAATTAATCAGTGGGTTGTATTTTTAATGTTTTAATTGAACACTTGAGTAATTAGTCACAGTGCAAGCTGCTGTTTGCTCCTCCTGCTTATTAGACTTTCACATTGATTAGGTGGAATTTGGAACCATTCTTCCTGTGAAACTGTTTGAATATTTCTGGGCAATCTCAAACAAAAGACCTCTCCCTCAGGTTCAGGTCAGGCCTCTGACTTGGCCTTTCAGAAATCTTTTCTCCCAGCCATGCTGTTGTGTGATTTGTCTTAAAGGAGCAGTTATGTTTTCCTAAGCTTCAGTAAATGTGTGCCTGTCTCAGAGTGATGCTGAAAAACTAGTTCATGCATTTATTACTTCTCAGCTTGATTATTGTAATTCATTGTTATCTGGCTGTTCTAAAAGCTCTATAAAAAGCCTTCAGTTGATCCAAAATGCTGCAGTGAGAGTACTGACAGGGATTGGAAAGAGAGATCATATTTCCCCTATACTAGCTTCTCTTCATTGGTTCCCTGTTAAATCCAGAACTGAATTTAAAATCTCTCTACTCACTTACAAAGTCTTGAACAATCAGGTCCCATCCCATCTTAAAGACCTCACTGTACCATATTTTCCCATCAGAGCACTTCTCTCTCAGAGTGCAGATGTACTTGTGGTTCCTAAAGTTTTTAAAAGTAGAATGGGAGGCAGAGCCTTCAGCTATCAGGCCCCTCTCCTGTGGAACCAGCTCCCAGTTTGTCTTCAGGAGACAGACACCCTCTCTACATTTAAGATCAGGCTTCAAACTTTCCTTTTTCATAAAGCTTATAGTTAGGGCTTAGTTATGCTGCAATAGGTTTAGGCTGCTGGGGGGCTTCTTATGATGTGCTGGGCATTTCTTCTCATTATAATTCCCCTGCTTAGATTAATAAAGGTTTCTGATTGTTGTTGCATAGTGCTTTTTTCATTCATACTGATTAGGAGCGATGTTCCTGAGACATTTAAATCAGAGAAAAAATGAGACTAGTCTAAAAGTAAAAAAAAAAGACACATCAGGAAATGTGGAAATTAAACTGTCTGCACAGATATGTCTATTCATGAACCATGGGAAACTGTTGTTCATTCTTCATTGATTAAATCATATTAACGATGTTGCAGGAATTGTTGCCACTCTGTGCTGAGCTTAATTTGGACAAACGATGTCCGATCAGCGTGTGGCTCACATTAGCAGTGGCAGCCGCAGTCGACATGCCTGACATGCTGAGTGTGGTTACATATTTGCTTCCGTTGAATGGTCATATGTGAGGGAAGAGGATGCAAGGGATAGGGTGAGATGGAGGCAGATGATCCACCGTGAAGAAGAAGAAGAAGAATGGTTATATGACAGTTTACTTTGACGAAGCCAACATACATCTGTTGGAGATGCAGCCTCGTTTAGTGGCTCAGAAACAACAGATGTCTGGTGTTGCAAATTGATAACATACGAACAATTAGTTTTATAGACTCGTATTTTGGGTCCCAACTCGCAAAGTCAGCAATGTTTGACTATGTAGGTGACTAGTGGCACAAGTCCCTACTTATTAAAGTTCAGATTTTCTGTTCACAGAACATTGTCACAGAGGTACTTTGGGGTTCCTCTTCACATCTTCTAAGCATTTCCACTCAAAGAAAGAGTGAATTTCCTTTATTTCTAGAAGGCTGGTGTTATTGTGGATTGAAGTTCACCAGGTATTTACATATCCTTTATGGATTTTTTTCAGCTTGATGCATCTGCAGGCTTCTTCTATAGGTCCTGTGAACTTTGTCAAGCTTAAGGCATAGTTCACAGCAACCCATCTCTTTGGGGACAAGCAGACATTGTCAGTAACTGCGCTGTATTAGGAGGGAGTGGCTCCTCTACAGCCCGCGCTTTGAATCTTATCTTTACAGGATCTCCTGATTCAAATGGACTCAGTTTGTTAGCAAAAAGGACCATTTACACTAAGTCACTCACAATCCAGACTGGAAAAGTACAACTGTTCAGGTGTTGTTAGATTGTGTGTCTGCAGTTGGGACTGAGATGATCAGAAGACATTTTGTGAGGAATCAGAAATCCTGGTTATTTCAAAGATTTACCAACTTTTTCTTTGCATGTTTGCACAGTACACATATTATAAACTTGTGAAACCTTGCCAAAACTCTGAGAAATATTTTCATAGATAACAGAAGTTTATTTAAAAGTGCTTTATTGTGGTAAAAGGTCAGTTTCAGAAGATGAATCCAGCTATTCTATTCCTCTGCTGAAAACAACGGCACGGTTTAGTTTGAAGCTGTTGGCTGTACAGCGTGTCGTCTAGAATGCGTCTTTTTGTGTCTAACAGCCCTGATCCTGGAGGAAATCGCCATCGACTGCCACAATAAAGAGACAGAAGAGCGCCTCCTGCAGGAGGCTCATGATCTGCACCTCTCCTCGCTGCAGCTCGCCAAGAAGGCTTTTGGAGAGTTCAACGTCCAGACAGCCAAACACTATGGCAACCTTGGGCGACTCTACCAATCCATGCGGAAGTTTAAGGTGGGAGGACATGTTTGGCTTGTGATAGTCCACAAATAAATGAAACTAAGGACATAAACTAAGGGTGTGCTTATTTTATATATGCATATATAACAATATATAATATGGGAAAAAGTTATTGGGAAAGAAAATGTATTCAGTTTTCTCCCCCACTTGATTAAGAGATGAGCAGTTTTACCATAGAGTCGTGCATTCAAAAGCAGAGCCCGCTGCTAACAACTCTGATAATACAGTCACATGTTTTAGCTGATCAGAGTCACATGACTGAAGTCCTGCTCAATGATAAGTAAGAATGACAGACTGAATTATGGTTCCTATTTAAAGCAGGATGTTAGGATTGGATACATTCTCTCTGCAGTCTGTTGGGAGTACTAATAAATATATGTTGGTGAGTTTGGCTTATAAAAATGCAGAGTGGAGATTAAATGTAATCCTGTAGGGATCTAGGACACAGCTGAAATGACTTCAGGCAACAGTCTAGTATCCTTCAGTTAACAACAGACTAACTTTTAAGTCTGATTTCCCCACACTGAAACGTGTTGGTCTCCTAGCAGATGGACAGGGAAATGATCTGTTGGAAAATGTGAGAGGCAAAAACTAAACATCCAAACTCATGTTAACAGAACGTAACACAACAAGTTTACTTTAACCCAGTTACGACATTTACAGGCATTGACCCAAAACCACATTGTTTCAGTCCAAAAGCAGCGGGATGTTTGACTTACTGGAACAGCCATGGAAACTGAATGAAAAACATCTGCCTGGTGTTTCTTTATTTCCGTTTGTGTGTATAAGCAGGAAGCAGAGGAGATGCACATCAAAGCCATCCAGATCAAGGAGCAGCTCCTGGGCCATGAGGACTACGAGGTGGCGCTGTCTGTGGGTCACCTGGCCTCACTCTACAACTACGACATGAACCAGTATGAAGACGCGGAGAGGCTCTACCTGCGCTCCATCGCTATCGGTCAGTAGGGCTAGAACACCTGTATGTGCATGTTTCTTAGTGCTTCAGTATACAGCATACAAAACCTGACTCATGCTGATGCTTCAACTCAGTCAGGGAACTTCATGCTCTTTACTACTGGACATCACAAAACAGGTTGTTAAGGGAATCATTTCACTCAGGGTGTATTAAACCAGAGCAAATAGGTGATCTATAAATGAGTAAAATTATTTTTGTGTTTTATTTGTATTGTGTCAATTCACAACAAAAGTTCCCTCAAGGCACTTCATATTGTAAGGTAAAGACCCTGCCGGGTTAACGTCCTTGTCCCCCTGAAAAGTCCTGAAAGCAGACATGGTCCAGGAAGTGAGTGTGTGGCAACATCTGCTGCACTTCATGAAGCGCATCAAACTACACTTACTGTGTTCCCTCTGGGTCTTAATCAGCTCACTGAGCTCATCCTTATTATTGTCCAAACACTTTACATCCACCGTGATGACTGCTGGAACAGCTCCAAGTGATGTCAAGCAGTAAAGTTATTTAAAATTGACTGTCTGTCTGCAGCACTGTGTGTCATAAAGTGTGGTCAGTAACACTGAAGCTCCACAGGGGGCTGTTCTCTCTCCCTCTCCCTCTACACCACAGACTTTAACTACTGCACAGAGACCTGCCGCCTCCAGAAGGTTTCTGATGACTCAGCAGTAGTGGGGTGTATCAGAGAGGGTGATGAGGAACAGGACAGGACTGTAGTGGACAACTTTGTCACATGGTGCAAACAGAACCAGCTTAATGTGACAAAGACTAAAGAGCTGGTTGTGGACATGAGAAGGACCAAAACACCAGTGTCCCCTGTTTCCCATCCATGAGGTCTGTGTGGAGATAGTGGAGGACTACAAATACCTCGGTGTTCACACTGACAATAAACTGGACTTCATTAAACAACACAGAAGACATCTACAAGAAGGACCAGAGCGTCTCAGGTCCTTCAGTCTCTGCTGGACGATGTTCAGAATGTTTTATGAGTCTGTGGTAGTCAGTGCCATCCTCTATGCTGTAGTGTGCTGGGACAGCAGACTGAGAGTAGTGGACACCAACAGACTCAACAAACTGATTTGTGGAGCTGGACTCTCTGACAGTGGTGTCAGAGAGGAGGACGCTGTCTAAGTTAAGGACAATATTGTACAATGCTTCACAGCGTCTCCATGACGTGCTGGACAGACACAGGAGCACGTTCAGCAGCAGGCTCATTCCACCACGATGCTCCACAGAACGCCACAGGAAGTCATTCCTACCTGTGACATCACACTTCATAAACTCCTCACTGTGACACTATTTTTATTTTGCTATTTGATCTTCATCTTAAAGCCCCGCCCCATTGATATTGTGTTGATATTCACTTTATTTATTTATTCAAACATATACATCTAAATACTGCTGCTGTATCTTTCGGCTGCTCCCTTGTATTCTTCTCAAGGGGTCGCCACTGCGGATTAATCTGCATTGGTAATTTGGCAGAGGTTTTAGGCTGGATGCCCTTCCAGACGCAACCCTCCATGGTGAGAGGGGCTTGTATGCCCACCTGGGATCAAACCGGGGACCTTTCGCTTGTAAGGCAAATGCACAAACCACTACGCTACCAGGGACATCTAAATACTATATTATTATATTTATTCATATCAACTCACCCACTCATTTCTAGATTTCATCCACGTGTATCTTATAGTATCTTACTGTGTAAATAAATGTGTGCAATAATAACTGTGTAATAACTGTGTAATAACCTGGCAAACCTCTGATATATGAAAATAGTCACACCTCCTGTGGTTATTATAACTGTACAAATGTCTCGACTCACTGTACACATAGTGTTTGTTACATTTTTCTCTTCTTAACTGAGCAACTATCTCCATTAATATTTGTTTATTTATGTTTACTGAACGGGTGCCTGTAATGTGAGTGATTAATAAAGTTTTCTGATTCTGAAAATGGGGAAAAAAAACACATCAGTGAGCTGCTTCAACAGGGTGCCACTCAGCGCAGTAAAATGTGTGTAAGAAGTACATTTGACTGTGTGGAACAGAAGTGGAATTTTCCTCAAAAGTAGATTTAAGTGAGTTGATGAATTGAATGAATGTTCCTCTGTCCTTACAGGTAAGAAGCTGTTTGGAGAGGGTTACAGTGGGCTGGAGTACGACTACCGAGGCTTGATCAAACTCTACAACTCAGTGGGGAACTACGAGAAGGTCTTTGAATACCACAACGTACTGTCCAACTGGAACCGGCTGAGGGACCGGCAGTTTGCAGTGGCAGACGCCCTGGAGGACGTCAACACTACGCCTCAGCAGACCCAAGAGGTGGTACAAGCTTTCCTGTTGGCTCAGAGCCTAGGCCCCACCCACCCCTGTCTTGGCTGATTGGATGGATTTTAGCGTGGTGTGGATATAAGATGAACCTAAATGTGATGCTTCAGTTGCACACCAATAATTAGTAACACAGTAAATTCAAGCATCACTGGCAGCTGCTGCCAAGACACACACACACACACACACACACACACACACACACAGAGTCATAAAATAAAAAATAAAGAGAGAAAAGAAGACGCCATTATCAGACCTCATCAACACACTCTCACGCCAACATGCAGCTGCATCTCACCAACAGAAAGAGGACACACGGCTGAGGGAGGAGGTCCAAAAGAAAAACTCCAGGATGGCAAACGACCTCCTCCCCTCTCGCTTCACTCGCCTTTCTCTTCCTGGACGGCATCTGTGGAAATGTGCACATCCATCAGCGTCATCACTCTGCGGATCACAGCTGGAAATAGTTGGATATTTTTGACACTTGTACAGTAAAGAAATTACAGCAGATTGTAGACTTAAGTTTCATTTGAAGGCTTTTTGTTGCTTTTCTTTCTTCTTTTTTTGAAAGTGGACCCTAAGAAGAAAACTCCTGCCTGGTGGAGAGATTACAATGTGATGGACAGTGGGTGGAGTTGTTACAAACAGAACAGGCTTCACAGGTCTTGGTTTTTTTGGTTTAGTACTGACATAGCATCATTAAAATGCCAATAATTTATATGCAAATGTGTATGTTAATGTAGCCCTTTGTTTATGCTTTCTTACTGAGTGAGAAACGGCGGACGAGGGACGTGGATGGGAGTGCACAGAGGAAGCTGCTACATGTGCAAAGGCTCACAGCCTCGCTTCGTTTGTTCATCTCGAGGCGTGAGTGTGAATGTGTGAGTGTAACAGATAGAACTCTGGGTGCCCAAGTGCTCCACTGATGACTACCAGCCTTACACCAGCTTGCAGTTATCTGTCTGTAGACGGACCCATATTTTTAAGTGCTAAATAAACATTATACCCTTAAGGGCACTACCATGGGGACCAATATTGTGTGTGAGTGTGTGTTTGTGTAGCAGCCTGTTTACTTGTGCATGTGGCCTCTCCTCTCTACACCCTCCTGTCAAAAATTCCATCAGTTTCCCTCATATGCGTTTCTGTCTGTAGCCCGTCCACTGCCTTCAGTGTTGCTGTCCAAAATCTCATCTGTCCTCTTATTACAAGGCTCAACTGTCTCGCTTGGAAGGATGCTGGTGTTCAGTCGTAATCGACCAGCCAATGACGTGGCTTTCTTTTTTTGTGCGAGTGACACTGACCTGAAGCCAAAGTCCTCCTACAGTGACAGGTTGCCAGTCTATCCCAGGGTAACACAGAGACAGAAAAAGTAACAGGAGTGATGTTTAAATTCTGTTTGTATCTCTGCTCTCGCTCCATAAACACAACTGTCCATGATTTACTAGTTACTGCAGGAGTGTGGCTGAGATCTTTTAAAGCTCATTAGTGCTCTCTAGTGGACAAAGTATGTAATGGCAGTGCTGTGTGTAAAGGACTTTCCAGGTCCATATTTTCATTCTTGGACTCTAGAGTAGCTTTGTATGATCCTCAGATCAAAGTAATCCTTATTTATGTGATACTGGGCCTCACTGCTGCCCCTCAGTCAGAGTTCCTCCCCTTCAAACCAGCAGGTGGGTGGAGCTTACATGGGGAAAAACAACTGAGTGTTTACTCACACACTGGTTCAATATGAACATCCATCACTGGATTGGTATTAAAACAAGGAAATGCATGATGTGTTGCTTTTAACCTGTTAAGATACGTTTTCATCCTGCGCTGGATGCAGATGCGTATAAAGCAGCTTTCCATTTCAGTAGCTCTCAGTCTAATATTGTGTCTCAGCCTGTGGGCTGGGAATCAGTGGCTGCTCTGCAGCATCGCTCCCGACTTAAAACGGCCACTTTTGTCATTTTGTTGTTTCAGTAAGGTTTACTGAAACGCTGTTGTTTTTCATTGGACAGGCAGAAAATCTGTCTCTAAATATCATAAAAGTAAAAGAAACTGTTCTTCCTGTATTTTGGCTTTCAGAGTGCTGTGATTGTGTGGAAGAACAGACGAGCGTGAGACATGGTGAGATTTTGTACAGCCCAGGCTGAACACACAGGCTGTGGAGGTGAATGTGTGCAGCAGTATTGAAAATGTGATGCCTTGGATGAATTGCCCACTGATTTAGTTTGTTTTAAAGGAATGAAGAAAATGAGCTTTGCCTTGCTGTTGCTCCAGTGCTGTCGATGTCTCCCTCTCTTGCAGTGATGTGAGTGGCTTTAGCTGAGGAGGTCCAGCCTTAGCACCCCCCTGAAAGGATGCTCAGCTACACACTCTGCGCTTCAGCTTCAACACTCACACAAACCTGTCGAGACATTTCCTAGAGCAGATGTGTTGTCTACAGACTATTTCCAAGCAGTTCTATACAAAGATGAGAGGAATCATGAGAAATATGAATGCCTTTGTCCTAAGAAGTGAATCATAGTGACAGTTTAATGGAAAAAAATCTACCCTCAGCTCATTCTACACTGACTGCTCTTAGTCAAAAGTCACACAGTAGCTTGTTGCAGTCCACTCTGTGCTGAGGGCTGCTGCTGTGGAGCCACTGCCAAGCCGCCTCTGCAGCTTGTCTGGTGGATTTAAAAAAAAAGAAAAAAAAAAAAAGAGGCTCTCACTGTGACAGTGTCTAGCCAAACTCCAGCTGAGGTGCCACTGTCTGCTTCCTGTTGGGCCAAGGTGATCTACTGATAACTGAAAGGGAACAGTGTAGTTGCAGTGGGGGTGGGGGTGTACAGGACAAAGATAAAGATGCTCAATAAAGCTGTGATCTCTCCAACAGTCCAGCTGCTTCCTTCAGAGGAGACGAGGGGCTGTTCTCACTGTTGTCCTGTTACTGCTTCACTGTCAGCTGCAAAAACATTAAAATGTGTATTATTGACGCTGCGCAGTTTCTTTGTGTTCACGCTGTACACATGAACTTTCCCCACATGCAGCACACACACACACAGGAGCATTTCTAGATTGATGACAGTAAATATTAAGTCATGTTATACTGATCCTGTGCTTCTTTTAAAGGTGTATCTTTGGTTTAATACAGATGAGCTAAATACATATAAAAGAAGGCATACAAACTTCACGGTATGTAGTGACATAGAAGTGAGATGATGCAATGAATTAAAAATGAGTGTGGAAATTTAACTAGTATATTTACTCCAGTACCGCACCTGGCCTTTACTTCAGTGCCATTTACTTAACGCATTGTTTTCATTTACTCCACTACACTTACTGGTATCTGTCACTAGTGTTGGGTTGGACACATTTTCCCTTTAGAACTGCCTTCATTCTTCATCACAGAGATTCAACAAGTTGCTGAAACGTTCCTCAGGGATGTTGCTCCGTGTTGACATGACAGCTGCTGCAGATCTGTGGGCTGAACATCCGTGATGAGAATCTCCTGTTCCACCACATCCCAAAGGTCTCTGTTGGACTGAGATCTGCTGACTGTGGAGGACATCTGAGGACAGTGAACTCATTGTGATGTTTGAGATGATCTGAGCTTTGTGACATGGTGTGTTATCCTGCTGGAAGCAGCCATCAGAAGATGGTACACTGTGGCCATAAAGGGATGGACATGGTCAGCAACAATACTCAGGTAGGCTGTGGGCTTTAAACCATGCTCAGTTGGT
>VUQH01036523.1:23797-36193 GCA_015106775.1 Etroplus canarensis | reverse complement strand
CTTCACTGTAAAGGCACACACACACACACACACACACACACACACACACACACACACACACACACACACACACACACACACACACACACACACACACACACACACCATACTCCAGCTTAATTATGAACTTGCTTGCAACCAACTATAGATAGATGCCAATAGTAAGTTCTTTCTCTTTCACATCAATTAAAACTGGCCATAACAATTAAATCTCCAGTTCAAAATAACTGCTGTAACAAATAGTGTCTGGTTGGATCTCTAATCAGTATAGTTTACTTACACATAGATACTGTAAATGTCAATGTTAAAAAAGTGTGAAATGTATGTTTTTTAGAGTCAGCTCATTCAGCCTCAGCACTGTTAATACTCACTCAAACAGTTAATTTTGTACTGGTTTTAGTGAAATTTAGGTTACACTAAGACTAGACCTTTAATGACATGTCTAATGTTAAAAATGTTGCATGGGATCCACTAATCACTGTCACACACTTGCATTTGCTTGAGTAATCAATAATATTCAGTCAATAAGTTGACCTTTATAATGTGATAACCCCTGACTCATTCTTTAAACAAACTTCTCATCTCCTAAAAGACTATACAAACATGTAACTGGTGTCACCGACTGACTTCTCTATCATTCTCGGCTCCACCCATTTTAGCTTCTTAGTAACATGCATGACGATGGCACTCACAGTACTCCATGCATGGCTTAGACATTATTTACCTTACTCATTACATGCCGTCGTATCTAGGTGATATCTATTATTTGATTATCTAATGAACGCTAACTGCTGCTTGGATTTCAGAGTGGTTTCATGAGCAGAGCCTGGTCCTGCAAATACTAGTGTAGCCAATTGTTACAATAAATGCTCAGATATTCTTTGACACTAGCGTAACTGATAAATGGCACAGCTGTGCACAGGGGAAATGCTGCTGGAGAGTGATAAGAAGACTGTCCACAAGCTTTACAGAGGGGCTCTCTGGGGTACAGGGGTTGACAGCTTAAACAGGGTTGTAATTGTTTATTGGAAGCAAAGCTGTTTGAGAAGTGACTTTGCCTGACTGGGCAGCAGAGGTAGGTGCATTCATTTAAAACTTGGTTTGTGATGGTAAGATACTGTCAGTAAATAAATAAGATAGACCTTGGTTATCTGAGTGGTAAATAAAATTATGTCCACATTGTCAACTGATTTGTAAGTATATATATCACCGTATTAAGGTTTAGGCTACAAAAGAACTTTGGTTAAGGTTAGGGAAAAACTGCTGATTTATATAAATGTAAATAAACATGTTTTGTCAGAGGTAATTATGATTTTTTATCTATATGAAACCAGGCAAGCATATTTTTCCTAACCTTTTCCTATGTGCCCGAAAGGCATAAAAGAGTCTTAACAAAATTGAATTTGCTGTAAGCGGGTAGAGTTACAGTTGTATGTTTTGTCTGTAACATTTTACTGATCTATTCAAATCAGTATTTTTGCAACTTATCAAAAAAACATTTAACAAAATTTCTTTGAAAATATAATTAGGGTCTGCAATAAATTTCATTTATGTATTTATCTTTGCCAGTCAGCTTTGTGAAAATTATTTGCATGAACAAGGTTGCATGAGCCAAGTAAAAACTAAAAAGAACACACTTATGTACTGTATTCTGATACAGTGCTACAACAGTAGCTAAGGTACCTTTGGCTGCTCCCTTGTACTCTCCCCAAGGGGTTGCCACCCTGGATTAAGCAGCATTGGCAATTTGGCAGAGGTTTTACACCCAATGCCCTTCCGGACACAACCTTCTATGGTGAGAGGGGCTTGTGTTCCTACCTGGAATTGAACCAGGGACCTTTTGCTTGTAAGTCTAATGTGTAAACCACTACACTACTACAACATTAGCTAATAATGAAGGAAATGATTTTACTAATTCTACTTGACTGTAAATTTAAATAATTTAAAATACAGAAATCACATAAAATATTTAGGGCCTTCTAGAGCTTCAGAAAGGGAAACTTACTATCTTGACAGCTTTTTAAACCAGATTTACCCTTTTAACTGCATTTGCTTATAAAACGAGGAGCTCATTTCTGGCACAACTAAGGTTTTTCTCTCAAAAAACAGTGAAAAAATGCAATGCTGCCACAGTTATCTTTGTTGTGGAAACATCAGGATAAACAGAAATCACAGCTGTTGTACAAATATTCAGCTTTTAGTATTTGTATGTATTAAAAATGTATTTGTCATTTTAGCAATCCTATCAATATGATTTAAGTGGAGTATGGAAATGATACTGCAGGACACAATAGTGACAATGATAAGGTTGTGTTGTCTACATGTTACACATTATCGGAATTGTTTCATTAGTATTGATGATAATTTTTTAAGGTAGGTGATGAATTATAATGCAGCTATTTTGCTGTGAATTACAGCAACAATGTGAGAAGGCAAAAAAACCTCCTTTAACAACATGCACATACAAGCATAGGTAGCATAGTTAGTTTGTATATAATTCTCAATTGTCAGGTGTTAAGATATAACAATAAAATATTTTTTGTTGTGATGTTTTGTAAATGAAAGTGCCGATATAGTCATGTCCCATGTTTCTGTGCAACTTGTTCAGGCCGTAGGCGTCTATGGGATGAACAGAGATGAAGGGTTAGAGAAGCATAGAGATGCATTTAGATTTACTTGAACAGTCACAGTTGCCAGGCCACCATTGCCTTAAGTGCATTTTGCAAATACAGTAGCTGTTTATCTGTGTGCATGTGTGTGTGTGAGCAATTCATACATTTTCTGTGTGTATATGTGAGTCACTATTGTTTGAGGCAAGATGAGAGATGAAGATAAAGGCATTTGTCAGTGTTGATTGTCATCCCTGGAAAATAATATGGATAATGGCAAGCGTTATTTATATAGAGAAATGTAGGTGTTGTCTTGATATCCTCTTCTGTTTGTGGTAAATGGTAATGAAAGATCACTTTTTGTGATTGCTATCTTTTCTGAATCAGTGACAACTTGGTGAAAATAATTATGATAAATATTTTATTTGGTTTTCTTGGCTGATGTTAGTTACTGTTCTTCAAATATATTGATGCTGCTATGACACTGTTATTTGAAGTGTGTAGTTTTCTGTTCTAGTTTTTGCTTTAGATGGAGGAGTTTACCTTGGCACCTCCCTTAGGACAGCATAGGTTCACCGCTATCATGATTGTCGTTACAGCTGCTATTCATTGTTTTTGACTTGTCAAAAATAATAGATGGACTCTCTCAGCATGAGGATGATCTGATCAGCATCAGAATATTTTAAATATGAGAGAAAATTTTAGGCTTATTAAACTGGTGAGCCTCATGTCTGACAGATACAAACTACAGCTCTTTTCCCACATGAGATGTTACTGGCATCATTAATCTGTTGACATTAGGGCATTTTGCCATTCATAGAGTTCAAACTTGTGCTGTGTTGAAAGTAATACTGGTACAATTTAAAGATGCCAGGTCTGACCCAGTGAAATAGTCATCCTAACTTTATGGAAATGTAACCAAGGATGCTCATTCACAGAAAAGCAAATACCTGTAGATGCCAGCAGATATATGAAAAGGTGTGCATGTGTGAAAGGGGCTTTGTCTTTTCCTGTTTGTCTCTCTTTCTAATATACACACAGTGTTAATTGTGCATGTGCAATTGGCTCATCTAGTTGTTTGTAAATTGCTTTAGATTTTGTGTGATGTCTTCTAGTTCAAATAAGGATTCTATGTCAAATTAATAAAGTATTCTCATTCTGAAAAAAAAAAGTCCTAAATTTTCTTGAATCTTTGAATGAATGTCATATTTTTCTGCAATTATAAGAGAAATAATCTACATTTTTAAAGCTTTTTTAAATGAATTTCAAATTACATCAGTGAACATTTTAAAAGGGAAAAAAATCATCCGGCAGGCCTTATTTGAGTCATCCTAAGCTTCTCTCTGTGATTTTGGTTTTAACTTTTAGGTCAGACGTGATGATGAAATTTGAGAAGGTAAAGTGCACAGGCATTGCCCAGAGCCATTCTCTTGCCTACTGTACTTGATACTTCTGCTTAGAGTGGTCTTAATGGTAAGCTTAATGGTGGATACTCTGCCTAGCACCTGTATCACTTCTCACAACACAAACAGCAGAAGACATAAGTAAATCCTTAGGGACTTCATAAGTTAAGGTCAAGCATAAAGCTTTATAAGGAAGATTGAAGAACATTTAAAGTGTTCGTTACACGTGTGTCACCATGGGTTCTTATGGGCTAAATAAGGGTATACGTGAATTAATATATCACAGATTCTTGTTTTTATTGCATTTTGGAAAATATTCCAACTTTTCTGGAAATGCAGTTTGTACAATCAAAAGAAGAAGTGACTATATTTAAAAGGCATATAGACATTTCATCCCTTGAACAGAAAAGCCAAGCAGAAATGTAATCACTTAGCACCTTTAATAACACTCTCCCAATAATGAACTGCAACCTCTTGACAGCATTTGTAAATAACTGAGTAAATCAAGCAGTACTTGTTCTAAAATAGAGCCATCCAGAAGTTCAGTGCCTTAGATGACTATTTGTTAATGAAGTACTTGCTAACAAATTGGTGCCCTGACAAGAATAAGCACTGTTGGCTAATTTAGAAATTAGAAAGCATTTAGGCCACAAATTAGTTGGAGGGATTTCATCCAGCCTATCTCTGCTGTTGTCACTAAGACAGTTTGTCTTTTGTACAAAAATAATTCTAAAGAGATGAGAAAAGTCACAGTATCTTCTTTTCATGGCAGGATTTAGATGTTCCTAAGCAGCATCTGCTTTCTTGTGGCTACAACCACATATGTGAGCACTTCTTGTTGCATCCAGTATTCAGCCCCTTATTCAAAATTATTGTTTACTCAACAAATTTCAAAGCATGTTATTTCATTGTTTTATTGTCTTATTATCCTACACTTTCATGCAAACAAGTCTATCCATGTCAAAACGAATTGTATCCATTTTACAAACAATGCAATTCACCTTTCAGCGTCTCCCTTGTATTCTCCACCAAGGGGTCGCTACAGCAGATTAATCCGCACTGGTAATTTGGCAGAGGATTTACGCAGGATGCCCTTCCTGACACAACCCTTCATTGTGAGAGGGGCTTGTGTCCCTTCAAATTAATCAGATTTTTCAAGCATGTTTGCTTTATTTCCTATTCAGACTCATTTCATGTGTGTTTTCATGGAAAACAAAAGAATTTCCAAGTGATCCAAAACTTTTGAGTGGTAGTGCATATAGAGTACCACTGTTTGCTTTTTTGCCAATTGTCTCATTTGAATTTTTTTGTCGTACATATAATTTTTAATATAAATATATTAAATGCTAGAGAAGTAATAGAGGTTAATATTCAAAATATAATCATTAAAAATAATGAAATATTGCCCCTTTGTTGTTTTTTGGTCATTAGTTAAGCACCCACATTAAGATGCAAATAAAAACACTCGGTGCCCCCATAATATAGTCTGCCATTTAGTCTAGGCATATACAGTGAGTCATTTATAGACACAAACATATGTGCACACACATACACATCAACATATCCATACAAACAACCTTTATTGCATCTGTATAACACAGGTTTCATCCATCAGCTATTACAGTCAAAAATATCATACTGAGGTCATTGTGGATTGTGGCTGCAGATTGCTTGGGAATGAGAGTATTCATCACTACTGAATTGCTTTATTCTATCACCAGATACTGTATAAATTATACCTAACTTGTTGGAACAACATATGCCAAAATAAGATGTCAAAACAAAGCACTGTTGTGGCTTTGTGCTTCATGCATAAATGATCTCCCAAGAGTGTCGTCTTTTACAACTGTAAATAAAACATGGAGAGGTCCATAATGTGGGATGTGATGTTGTGGTTTTCTGTGTAGCTGAGAACTCAATCCCAAGACCTGAATGCAGCCAAATATGGTATGATCAGATGGATACTGATTTTAATGCATTACACATGGAATGGTGTAGCCCTGCAAACATTTGGACAGCCAGTTTGTCCTCTCCACATTGGGGCAAATGTCATAATGCTAAAGTGGTGTTTATTTGGTCAACAACATTCAAATCAACTATATGAACATTTGCTCCCTCTAGTTCCCAGAGGAATCATAATCCCCATGTTTGTTTGGTCCTCTGTTTTAGCAATTTAAATTCTAAAAGTTAGGAATGGATTTTAAGGATTTTTATGTGTGGCACAAATAACAAACAATTACATTTTGGAGATGATTCAGCTCATGATCCAAATCTAGAAATTTTTAAAATTATTTTTGTATCATTGGCCTTGGCAGAGGTTTGCACTCTCAGAGTGCTTAAAGTTTACATTACATGGCCTCATTTGATTTAAGTGGGGTCCAGACAACATTATATTAACACAAAGATAAAAAGGATGAGTTTTGAGACTTAAATTAGCACTAGGCATGGTAGTAGTAAACACTGAGTGTAGTGGTGTTAGGTCCATAAGTTTTTGGATTATTAAAAAAAGATTTTGATTTTAAAACAAACAGTCAAAATGGTATCGAAATGCAGATTTTCAACTTTAAATCAATGGGTTTAACTAAAGAATTTAACTTTTTAGGAATTACATAAGGATTCAGAGGTTCAAAAGTAACTGGACAGTTGACTGACAGGCAGCCTTATGGCCAGGAGATGCTTGTTCCCTCCTTATTCTATGACAAATTAAGCAGATAAAAGATCTGGCATTAATTCAAAGTATTGTCAATGTCAGTGCATATGAAGAAGGTCATTAGACTGAAAACCCAAATTAAACCTTTTAAGAGAGATAGCAAAATCTCAGCAACATCAAAAGGCCTTGAAGACCAAAGAAGACAGCTAAAGTGGATTATAGGAAAAAAAATAAAGGAAAATAATAGCTTATGATCTGAAGCATATCTGTCAAATATGGTGGAGGGAATGTTGCAGCATGGGCATGGATGGCTACCAGTGGAACTTGATCACTAGTGCTTACTGATTATGTGACTACTGATAGAAGTTTATATTAAAGATTAAAGTTAAATGCTGCTAAATGATCATAGTGGTTCCAAAGGATAATGCCCTAAAACATACTACAACAACAACCCAAGATTTTCTCAAGGCAAATAAAATGGATATTTGTCAGTGTCCAAGTCAGTCACCTGATCTCAAGTCACCACAACAAGCAGCAACCAAAGAGGACTGCAGTAAAGACCTAGTAGAGCATCTAAAAAATACAAATTAAATATTGTCCTTTATACTTAAATATATTTCATTTTTGTCCAATTACTTTTTCATCATATTAATATGGGCAAATATGTATAAAATGGCTGTAATTCTTAACAGTTAATGAAATATTTTATTGAACCCCTTGAATTAAAGAAAAAAATGTCATTGTCCAAAACTGTAAGGATTTAACTGTATATCAGTGTAGTACAGTCTGTCAATGGACCAAACCTTACACTTTTCCAACAACAAGGGCCAAAAGAAAAGACTTGTATAAACACCACTGACATGGCTTTATCTCTCCACCTATTTTGTCAGATTGTCTGTTTCTCCTCCTGCATTCATTTTTTTCCAAGTGTTCCCCTTATTTCCAGTTTGTTTCCTTGTGCCTTTGTTTAACTTTCTGGAATTTTGCTTTGCTTTTCGCAAAACTTATTTGTTTTGGCAAACAAACAAGAATTTTATTTTTGTGTTGAAAAATAAAATTCTTTTCTTGCATCCCGAAACTTATAATCTTACATTTAGGTAAAAGTCTGAACATAACAGCCACTGCGTTTGTACTTCTCATAAATGCTCTAATACTGAGACATGCCTATGCATCCTGTTTCCTATTTAAATGCATCAGGGTTAGGTGACTATCAAGTTTGTTTCTCTGTGCATCTTGTATAAAAAGCTGTTTAGAACTCAAGCTAAATACAACGTTTTCACCCAGGCATGAGGCTGGGGTTTAGTATGAATGAATGAATGAATGAATGAATGAATGAGTGAATAAATGGCCAGTGAAAAACAGTGTTTTGTGGAAAAATTTTCAGAGCACATGCAAAAGAACAAAGTTTTCTTATTCTGGCTTCTTTGACTATATCAGAGCGCTCTAAATCCTGTTAGTTGCAGCTTAACTTAAAACCTGATCCTGGTGAAATGATGAGCGGTGTTGATAAAAAAGAGACAGTGAAGAGATGTGTTTTGTTTTTTTCAAAATTTTAGTGTCAATTTTTCTTTTTTTTTTGACAGGGTAGTGGGAAGAAAGATGGGATACTCAGGATAACCAGAGCAGGGAAATGACCTGCAGCAAACTGTGACCTGCTGGAATTATCCTGACAAATACTAAATGGATTTCCATTAAACTGCGTACTGTACAGATGTGTATGTTTTCGAATGGCATCAAATCCTGATGACTTTGGGGTTTTCATTAGCTGCCTTGTATGTGCACTGACTAATCGATTTCCCCTCTGAACTGATTCAGAAATTTAGAAAACAACTCCATATAGTTAGTGTTAATGTTCTTCTAAAAATGTCCAAAGGAAAAATAAGTAGCAAGGAAAAACACCAGAGGGTGACTCATCTTGCTGTGAAGTGACATTTTATCAGAAGAAACAAGTTGGGGTCCTTTGAAAAATGTTTTGACATCTTGTTGGGGCTAAGTGCCCTGGGCACATCAGAGTACCTGCATTGTTAACTGAAGTTACTAAAATCGATCAGCAATTTTATGTCACCTTGTTTATGGCCTTCAACCCTACTTACCTTCAGCTAACAAACTATTATTCATCAAATTTATATGGCAATTATTAAAACTATTTTTTGAGAAAAAATAGAAAAAAATCACAGTATACATATGGAAAATTTTGTATGTCCTAGTTTGGTCTGAAACATGACATAATGTCATGTTTCAGACCAAACATAGTTCAGACAAACTAGGACATCATTAGAGTTTAACTGATTTGGTAGGAAATAAACCAGGTCAAACATAGGAAATGTCAGCTAAAGACAGTTTAGCTTTTGAATTCTTTGACACTTCTACTATTGTCATTAAAAAAAAATATTTCGAAAGAAGGAGCAAATAAAGCAAAAGCTGTCTGCTCATGCTGACACCACCCCATAGGAAAAAAATAAAAGAAAAGCACACAGGATTTTGGGAAGTCTTTCTTGTTTTTCAAAGGGATATTTCATTTGTTGCTTTCAGTAACTTAGCAACCAGTTCTGTGTTATAAAGTGAAAATTACATCTTTTGTTTATCTCACTGTGATGGGACGCATGCATCCTGCCAGACATGGAACATGATTTGGCAGCTTATATAAATAATAGCAAATGTGTATTATGTCTGCCAGTCATATCAAAGTGATTGTACACTGCACAGTATTACTGTTATTTAATTCAATGGCCTCCAATTCTATACACACTGTTTTAGATAGATAGGTAGATAGATAGAATAGTTTTACTGTGCAGCCTCATTTCTGTTTCACTTTCCTATTGATATTCTCTGGTTGAGCCTCCCGTTTGTTCATGATTATGTTCTGCACTTCTATGTTAGTTATTTTGTTCTCCTGAGGTTTTCCTGCTGTGTTGCTGTCTGTCATCAAGTTTGTTCTTGTGTCATGTTATCAATCTAGTTTTCTGTTTCCTGTTTTATTTTGAAACCAGTCCAGTGTTGTGTGTTATGTTTAGTTTTGCTTCCTGCCCTTGATTGTTGCCACCTGTGTACCTCTCCCTCCTGTTTCTTGTTTTCTCATTAGTCTGAATGCAAGCTGTAGGCAGCTGTACATTCAGGACAATTGAAGAAACATCGCCAACCCAACCATTAACCAACTGATTGTACACCTCCAGCGACTTGTAGGCCTGCAATTGCTCACTGGTACAAAAGCTGTGTGCCAACTCAAGATTATGGTACACGTCTTAGACCCCATTCGACCCCCATTCCAAAGGAGCCGTAATAGCACCGCTTATGGTGATCTGTGCTGATTTAGTGTTCCCAATCAAAACAGCACAAAATGGCATGAAACTGCTGAAAATGGGGTTCCTGACGATCTATTGGCGTTTTGTGTCGTCAAAGCCTTCAAAAGCCCGGCATTCACACTGTGATCCTGGTGCGTTGCTGCGGCATTCAGGATGCACTCACAATGTATTCTCTTTTGATGTTGATATCGTTTGGCATCATTGCCCCCAATCATGCATTTTTTCTATTATTGGCAATACTGGGACTATGCCGGGAATGCAACGGGAATTGCACGTGATAAATGGTAGTTCAACGTCAGTTCACCGCCAATAAAACGTCTTTCATCGTCATTGTATTGAACTGGTGGCAATGCTGAAACTTCATGGTTCAGCTTTTCCTTTGCTAACAAGTATGGATCCACACCTATTACGCTGATTTTCTAGTCGTATTTCTTTATATCCTCCATACTTAATGATTCTACATAGTCTTTCTCCTTTTGCCTTTTCATGATTTTGATCACAAGTCGAATCAGATATCAAAACAGTTTAAAATTTGCGGGGGAGATAAACAACAGTGTGTGTAAATAAGTACAGCTTGCCAACAAAGATGGCATCGCTAAGGAGGTCACGTGACAAAAAAACGTGTCTGTGGGAACTATGTATACTATAAGTAATTTCCCCCCGGGGATTAATAAAGTATTCTAATTCTGATTCTGATTGATTCTGATTCTGATACTCTGTCTCCCTTCAGTTCAGTGTCGCGCCGTCAGTGTTTGCTCCCTGCCTGTGAGGACTCCCTGTCTGAGTTTTATGCCTATGTTTTCTCCCAGCCTGGATTAATCTTTTGGATTTTGAACTTTGAGTAAGTTGGCAAAATTTTATTTTATATTTTTGGCTTTTGTCTTCTTTACAAATTTGAATACACCATGATCCTGTACAGTAACTATTTTATAGCATTTTCTAACACACTTAAATTCCACTTAATGGAAAGGTTTTACACAAAATATATAGTGTTTACAGGAAGATGAAATTTTGCATTCCCAATGTCTTGGCAATTTCCTTCTACAAATTATTGCGCATTTGATGATCCTTATATTTTTTGAAAGGCAGATTGCATTCATGCTTATAGAAACAGCCTCTTTAATAGGCTGTCTTTAATTTTTTCCAGAATATGAACTCTGGCATTATATAAATGTCAACAAAACAACCTGGATGGTACACGGACATCTGCACAGTGCTTTTTGTGTCTACTCTGGCAATGAAAGTTGCGTCACTCAGACCCTAGTGTTCTTATGGATTACATCAAAGAAATGTTTTTGAAAGCTTTATCTGAGTACATTGAGTGCATTAAGAGATCAATTAGATATCCATATTAAACACACAGTAAAGTATAAACAGAAAGACACCAACTGTTGTGCAATGTTCCAGCAGATGCACTTTAAAGGAAAATATGTCTGAAATCTTTATTACCTCAGTTCTGGCTCTGCTCGTTATTCAGTATTAACCCCACTTGACAGGCTACAGTTTATGTTAAAGCAAACTCAATTATCTCGTATAACAATAAGAAAAAAAATCACGTAAGAAATGTATGAGTACTGTAGGTCTTAAAGTTAAATTCAAACTACATTGTTGTCTTTAGAATGTTTGAGATATAAGGGTTAGGACCACTGTACTAAGGAAAAAGGATCAGTGTTAGTCAGTGACTCTCCCATCTCTTCTTACCTAATGGCAACATTAAAAGACAGGATGGAAAAATTGACAGAGCACTGAGAGCCATGGAGATAGAGACAAGAGTGAGGTTTAATGTAGAGTAGGGCAATTCCACAGACAAGATGGAGCTTGGTAGATACTATTACCACATATCTAAAAGCGTGCCACAGAGAAGACAAGGCTTATTTTCCAAACCTCTATTTTAAAATCCATTACAGAGTCTTTGCATGTTGCCTTTGGACTATAAATGTGTTCTAGTGACTTCAGTTAATTTGTAAAATTAGACTGTTTAAGGATTTTGACAACCCTTTTTCCAAAAGGGCTGTCAAAGTCATCGGGAAAAAAACTTTTTCACTTCCTTAAATTGAGCTTTTAGTTGTGAATCACCCAATCTGTTGGGGCCCAAGGCAAAAATTCACAGACAGGCAGCCCAGTTCACAATAAAATAATCTAAAAGATAGATAACAGTGTAAATAACAGTAAGATGTGGCAATGGCCAGAAGACAGAGTAAAATACAAGAAGGAATGTAGAGTGAAAATATTACATGATTGAATGGCATTACTAGAGCCCCATGCAGTTGCCTACTTTGCCAGATGACAACCACCCCTATAATCACCCAAATTACTTTTCTGGAAACCACTTATTTTAAAATTAAAAAAAAAAAATTAACACAACAAGAATATCAAAACTTAATGGATCTGAGTGAGATGGAGTGGCTCAGGGTCACATTGTAGATCTTATC